>ML836809.1:8422-46514 GCA_009831015.1 Picea engelmannii | reverse complement strand
AAAACCAATTAGTACAACTTTGGCCATCCATTCCAAATTAGCCAAGGAAATGTGTTCCAAGACACAAGAGTAGATATAATACATGTCTAGAGTCCCTTACTCATCAACAATTGGAAACTTGATGTATGCTATGGTGTGCACAAGACCAGATATTGCACATGCAGTGGGAGTTGTTAGCATGTATATGAAAAGTATAGGTAAAGAACATTTGGGGCAATAAAATGGATTCTGAAGTATTTGAGAGGTACTTCTACTCATGCATTATGTTTTGGAGGTTCAAACATTGTTCTACAGGGATATGCTAATTCAAGTATGGAGGGTGATAAAGATAGAAGGAGGAGAACCAAAGGGTATGTGTTTACTGTAGGTGGAACATCAGTAAGTTGGATTTCGAAACTACAAATGGTGGTTTCACTTTCAACAATGAAAGCATCGTATGTTGCTATTACATAGGTTAATAAAGAGATGATTTGGTTACAAAGGTTTATGGAGGATTCGGTAAAGAAACACGAGAATATTAGGTTGTACTATGACAACCAGAGTGCCATTCATATTGCAAATAAATCAACCTTCCATTCTAATACTAAAAATAATCTTCCATTCAAATACTAAACATATACAACTCATGTACCATTTCATACGATCCGTCTTGGAAGATGGACAACTGAGTTTGGAAAATATACATACTAGCCATAATTCTACAGACATGTTAACATAGGTAGTAACCAGGGAGAAACTTAGTTCCTGCTCAATTTCAGTTGGCCTTCAAGGATGAAGGTGAAGATGATAAATTCACCAGGTCCAAGGTGGATCATAGTCCAATAGGTAGATCAACAATAGATTTGCTGTGATCAGTCTCTATGTGCGATATTGTTGTTTGTGGAGCCTGATTATCTTCTTTATTCAGAGGTCTTGTTTTCAACCACATTTGGATCCCATTTCCTAATGGTGGGGCTTCCCCCCTACATATGGAGAAATGGGGGTCCAGGGGGGGTGACGACACTTTATGGAGCCCCCTCAAAGATTTTTTTTTGAGAAAATTGCCTTGTCAAATATTGTAATTTTGTAGTCAATCTGGACCGTCCATTATAAGGTCGTAGATTTGATGGTAGAATTTATGTTAGGTTTTTTTTTGCCGTCGAAGGCAACCCTCTTTTATGAGGGAATTTTATTGCAATTGTGTAAGTGGGTGAATATTGTATTTTGAGAGAGGATACTATGAGAGAAAGAAGAGGAAGTTACAACGGGTGTGGTATAGGTTGTATCCCTTCATTTGCTGGATAATATGAAAGGAAGGACCTGGAAATTTATTTGGTGGATTAGACCACATTGGGTGAACCAAGTATATCTGTGTCTCTATTGTATTATGTATCTTCTGTGTTTTATTTCGACATTTGTGTTATTTTATTGCTCTGTGATCCTATTTTTCTAACAATTTGATATGTGGATTGTTCTACGTATCGTTATCAGCTACAAGCCTTTAGTAAGATTGTTATCATTTTTAGTTATCTTAAATGATTTATGATTGCTAAATGAATAAGTGGTAAAAAATTGATGATGTTTTAGTTTATTACATGTGAGAAAAGTGCATAATTATTTCTGGTCAATTTTGTCTTATATGTGGTTTCATGCATGCTATTTCTTCTTTCTTCTGAAAGAATATATGATATACGTATTATTGTTGATATTAGTTAAGTTCAGGTGTTGTTTACATACCGTTGGCTGAAGGTTATCCTTAGGACCATATTTCTTCCAAAGTAAATTAGTCCTTAAGTTAGTTTTAAGTTTGCATGTTAAACAGTTAAAGAAAATTAAACCTCAAAAAGATATTTACATTTAGAAAGGAAACTTTTGGGAACCAACTAAAGCCCATTGAAACTTGTCGGATTATCATTCTAGAGAATCACACTACCCCAAGAAGAGAGGAGTCTAATTGGGCTTCATCTTTGGGTGTGTTTCCTACAGTTGAGTGAAATGGAATTTAGATCCCTCAACAGGGTGAAACCTTGAAGTACTAGCCATGATACCACAAGGGGGAACTGATAAGAGGGAATTGGAAATTACCCTGTTCACCCAAAGAATTTAAACTTCACCTAAGAAAAACCTTGATGATCAGATTTGTTTGAAGTACCCTACCTTCCTTTGTTCACAATAAAAAAATAGTTAATGATATTTGACCTCGTGGTTGAAGCAGTTAAGTCTGCCTTTAGAAATGTACAAGGGAAAGTAGATGGGTTAGTTGAAGAAGTCAACCAAAAGTACCAGAAGTGCCCCTTCTATTTGGGATCTTGACTCCCAAAACATTATTATAGAAGTAAGTGAAGGAACCCGAGGAAGGGAAGAATGTTCCAGATAGGGTAGACATGAAAAAGGATAGAGATGGAAGGAGGTGCACAAGAATGTGCATGCAGGAGAGAACAAGCATGAAACAATGGAAATAAGTAAAAATGGGAAGTTTTTACGAAGAAAATAGGAAGCTTACCCAATGAACTTTTGGTCAAGACGAAATAGAGAAATTTCCTAGACCCAAACTTGAGCAAAGAGGGGCACGAGTTGATGCTTGCTGGACATAAACTGACATTTGTAAGGGGAGGGAACTGAGGGAATGTTTAGAAATGAAGGGAATCCATTATGTAGAGGAATATAGATGGGAATGAATTAGGAAGATTTTGGTGGTCCTGGAATCAAAGGGGAGAGGGAATTTCTGTTGATTCTTATTAGTGAAGGAGAGTAGCATTCACACTAAGAACCCAAACCAATGAGTTATCTTGTGAGTTCTCTAGGTGGTATCATGGCCTGGAACGAGGGTGGCCTACTGTAGAAAGCATAAGTGTTGCAGAGCCTATGATTGGGTGGAAAGGAATTCACCCTTAGTTAGTTGGATGGATGGCTATCATTTTGGAAACAGATAAGTAATCTCATTGCTATTTGTAAACATCTATGTGAATGAATGTAAATCTTTACACTCTGATTTTGTGAGAAAATTTGAGTATGTTGAATGAATGTTTAAGACTAGAATTTGTTTATATGTTGAGATCATTTCTAGAAGGGAGAATACCCATTTGTTTTTAGGTGTGAGTAGCTCGATTCGGGGGCCTGTGACCCTGTGAATTCTCTGTTCTTTGAAATGGGAAGTTTACAGGGCATTGAATCTTTTTTTTTGGGTTGCTGGTAGGAGCCACTCTTTTGTGTTAAGTTCCCAAGATGATGGCCTGAAACGTTTGAATGGAATCATTGTTAGCAGTAGAGGAGAGGTGGACAATATGTTAACCTGAGGAGTGACATTATGCCCCTAATCTTTCAATTTCTAAGTCATGGTAAGAACGATGCTCAACTAGAAGTCAACCTATGTATCCCTATGTGTCAACCAAAAGGGATCCCAACTGTAGATATGATACCGAGAATAAATCTCAACCCTTTATCGGGAGTCATATGTCAAAAGTTCCATAGGTCATGGAATAACCTCGAGCCTGATAGGAATATCCCGAATGATGAAATCTGAAAGATGATCAGAGTGTGGGTTTGAAAAAGATTTGTTAGATTGGCATGGGTGGAGTTTTCGACAGGAAGAATCTGAATGCATGATCCCAAGTGGGTGAGAACCGTCGATCTGCTACATATTCGAGCCCGAATAGATTAGAGTCATTGATTTCATCATGGAGCCATTCCTTTGAAAATTGTTAGAGTTTTGTTATACTCATTAATGGTTGCGTGGGTTGAAAGATATATAGATATCTGGACCCTTGGATTAGGGAATCATCCACCATTCGATCTGTCGAAAACTTATAATGAGAAGGATCCGTTCAGAGGGTTAGCTGGAGTGGTGGTGAGTTTCCAAGTGAGTGTTCCCGACTGACTAAAGGCCACATACCTTTTAAATTTGAGAGAATACAAACCATTGATTGTAGTAGATCATGTTTGTTGGATCTATTGGACCTTGGGAGAGTCTGAATAACTGTTGTGCAAGTTGGGAAGGATGAAGAAATCTTGTCTGTCGATTGGGATCTTCAAGAGGGATCTTCGAGAGAAACCTTTTGGAAATAATTAGGGAGATTTGTGTTATTGGTGTTCTAAATAGGATAATTCAACTGAATATCCACCACTCATATACAAGTATGAAAAAAGGATGAGGTACCGTCGATCTCGGTTAGTTCTAGCCGCTCGATGCTATTTAGATTTGAGAGTTTAACACCGAGTTCTGCATTGAGTTTCCGCCGGGGTTTACCCTTAGATTTTGACCTCATGTGTGCCACGACTGATGGCGTGTGACCACCACATCAACACACACATGATTTCTTGTCAGTTGGTATGGATGGAAAAGATCCATGTGGATGTCACGTGGAAGTGAAGTGGATAATAAGTGGGAAATACCTGGAAGCTTTAAGGGATTATAACTTATGATTTTAAACTCGGATGTTAGCATATTTATAGTCATTTAAAAGCTCTTAAGGAGCATATTCCATCTAAGGGATTATATCCGAGGAAGAAGCTGGGAGTGAAAGAGAAAATTTTGACATACCACTTGCCAAAGTAAGGGTTCGGGGTTGGGTGTGCTACAACTCCCATGTTTTTCTTGAGAATGGGAGTGGAACACATTTTCAAAACTTTAAATTTCTTGACTTCAAAATGAAATAGAAGGAATGACTTATAAATAACTAGTCTACTTTGAATGATCTTTAAATTGTAGAAATACCTCCACAAATTGACAATTATCTTCTTCACTCCAAAGTTACTTGAAATTTTGGAATGGTGAACATCAAACACTAGTTATAGTCTATGATTTTATTAAGGAACAAAGATAGTGTTTAACTTTCCCAAAATTCTTGCATTCAATAGACAACCATGGAAATTGTCATTTGATGGGGTCATCATAGAGTTCCGTCGGATCATGAATATGCATACAATGTTTGGACATGTTCCTAAATTCCTCTTAAAATATTGAACCTAAATTATTGAAATTGCACAAGCATTGTCAGTCCAAATATTAGTGGTCTGGACATAAAATATACAACCTTATTTCTACTTCCTTTCTAGTACTTAATCACAACATTGAATGGTTGCAACACAAGGAATCCAATTCATGTGCCACACATTCATGCTCCTGCTCAACGTTTATATAAACTAGAGAGGCTTGTGCTCATTATGACAAAATAGTCTCCTTTTAGAGAAAGTAATGTCACCAACACTTCACTACTTGAATAGGTGTAGATATCTCTTTGTCATACATTTAGTAATTCATTACATGCCCAAAAAAATATTGGAGTGGTCATCATTATGATGGGGGGCATTCTTTCTCTTGATTTGGAGAATACAGACTTGTAGTAGTAAGACAAAATACAATTGACACAAGGTAAGGTGTTTGGTAAAATAACAGAAACTTGGAAAAAAGGGGGACAATTTTTTTTTCCAAGAAAATAGTGGTGGGAAATGAATAGTGGCCATGGGGAAAATTTCATCCAGTGATTTTTTTAAATAAAAAATTGAAATTAATAAAAAATTAAAAACATTAAAATATAGACAACCAAAATTGGTTGTTATTTGTTTGCAAAGTTGGAGCAATGAAACTCCAATTTCAATGAAACAAAAGGTTATTCTAGATCATTTGGTTTCTCTAAACGCATTAATAAAATCAAATATAATCTAAAATGCATTTGTTTCTTGAAACTGAAGAGAAACCATGAATCTTCTAATTGATATTTGGAAAGCACTCGAAGTCCAATTGCATAATTGTTTGGATATATTTGAAATTAATGGTGTGTAGAACCTTGGTGTGAGGCCTGATCATGCAATTATGGAGAAAATTCTCCAAGATTCACAAAGCTTCCTTTGATGAAAAATAAATATTCCTCTATATGAATCACTGATTGAAGCTAATTGATATCATTTCTTTGGTACCATTTAACAATTTTAACATGGTCATATGATCACAATACAAGGGAAACTCACAAAGGACATATTGATCTGAATTATATTGAGAATGCCATGAAGACAGGGATATAACAAGGAAATATACAAAGATATTGCAAGACACAGAATAATACAATTAAACTTGGATTCTATTAATGACTGTGTGGAATACAAAACACTGTAAAATGAAAATCACACAATTAGCTAGCTAGAGTGGTGGTAGCTTATCCCTAAAGAGAGAGATGTGTCGGCTACGCTCATTTAGAAGAAGCTAATTAAAAAAGAGGCCGAAAAGGCCTTTTAAGATAAAACATCAATTGGAAAACTATAAACTTCCAAAACCCTAACCCCAGAAGATGAAATTCCAAAAGGTTTATGGGCCCCGATGTGGTTAGTTGATACATTAATGTCCCTAGGGCATAAATTTTGCATATGATCTCCGTTTGGGGTGCTCGATAGCCCATTAGAAAGGTCTAGTTGAGAAGTACACATTCTGAATGGCCTAACATCTACCTCCAACTACATGATGGAGGTTTTCGTACCAAAGAAACTTCGTTTAGGGCCTCAAAACAACCCAAGAAGTTTGGGACCCGAAACAGTGTAAAAAAACTATGAAGATATGGAACCATTCTGAATTAGTGGAACATGTGGGTGTCCACTAGTATCCACTTGGATCAATCCTCCCCCATTACGAAAAAAATGGTCCCCATTGCATAAAATTCCTCCATCATATGGGGAAACTTCTGCTCAATCTGACTCCTGGTGAGCCACTTGCCTTGGTGAAGAAGCTGCGCTTCTTTGACAACCTGATAGAGTTGGATGTTATACTGGTGGGTTCTCTTCATATTGGTGTCCATGATCCAATCAAATATCGTATGTTTAATTTAGTCAAGATTTATTTCTATAGGGGCCAATTGGTCGACCACATTCGAAGTGTCCAGGAGAGGTGGAAAATATGGTCGAACCATTTCCACATTAAATACAGAGTGCAAACCAAGGAAAGGGGGAATACTTGATTCAAAATCATTCTCACCCAAAAAATTTGTGATGGTAAAAGGCCCGTATTGGAGTGGGAAGAGCTTCCAATGGGGTCTTGTGAGGTGCTCTTTCTGCAAATATGACCATACCTTATCTCCCACCTGAAACTTGTGTGGTACCTAATGTTGATTGTGGCACTGCTTGTACTTGGCATCAGATTTCTGCAAAATATCATAAACTTGTTGTTGTATGCGATACATTCATTAAGAAAATTTTTCTACTTGATAAGCCTTGGTTTGAGCATGGGATGACTCTTCCTGTGTAGCTGCAATGGGCAAAGCTACGTCAATGAGGGATAATGGCTAGAAATCAAATAACATTTGAAAAGGGTTGTGGCCAATAGAGTTGTGGAGGGATCCATTGTAGCTATGTTGAACATAAGGAATACTCTCAGCCCATATGCATGGATGTTTGGAATTGTACATCTTCAAGATATGGACAATCATCCTGCTGACAACCTCTATTTGTCCATCAGTCTATTGGTGGAAGGTAGTCGATTTGTTCAGCTTGGTGTCCATCATCGACCATAGGCTGGACCATAAAGTACTTAGGAACCTATTGTCTCAATCTGAAATAATGGTCCGTTGGAGCCAAAAATAAACCCAAACATGTTTGAAGAAGATCTTAGCAGTGGCCTCAATTGTGATACTCTTCTTACAGGGCATCAAAAATACCATCTTAGAGAATCCATCAACCACGACATAGACAAAGTCATTAAGAGTAGATTGGAAATGTAATCCATGGATATGGACTTCCAAGTCCTATCAAGAGTAGGAAGAGGGATGCATAGCCCCTATTTCTTGATGGCATTTTTTCAATGGTGCAGGTAGTGTAGGATCTGATATACTTGTAGACATGTTTTCGAAGCTTTGACAAATGAAAATGCTTTTCCAGTACTACCACTATTTTTCCACACTAACGTGTCCCATCACTTGACTGTAATGATATTCCCAAATCAGGTTTGCATGCTCACTTGAAGGAACAGATAGATGAATCATATGGCATATCAGTCCATCCTGAAGATGAAAGTCTGGAACTGATTTTCTTTCACTCAATGTTTGATAGGTAGTAACAAAATCAATGTCATTGTTGTATAATTATGGCCACTAGGAGGTCTCATGCCCACATGAATTAAGAATTTTGGTTAACACAACAATCAAGGGTCGACTAAGGAATTCTACAACATGGTTGGTACTTCCCTTCTTGTACTTGATGTTCAAGTGGAATTATTGAAGGTACGTGGACCACTTCTGATGGTGGTAATTCTATAACTTTCCTTGTGTCTACATGAATTGCAGAGGCTTTTGATCAATGTGGATGATCATTTCCTTTCCCAGAATGTAATGCTTCCACTGTTGACATGCCTTCACATTGAGTACATCTCTTTTTCATAGGTGGGGTATATGAGAAAAAAATCATATAATGTTCCATTGTGATAGGCCATTAGATGCCCATGTTGAGTGAGGACTGCATCGATAGCATAATCTAAACCATGTATCTCAATCTCATATGGATATTGTAGGTTTGAAAGAATAAGGACGAGTGCTGAGAAGAGGTGGAAATTCAAATCCTCGAATTCTTTATGTTGTCATGTGGCCCAAACAAACTTGGGCCTGGCTCCACCCATGGTCACCTAGCTTAGGACCCAAGAAATATGAGAGAACCCCAACAAAAAATCGTGGTAGAAGTTGGAGAGGCCCAAGAAGCTACAAAGCTCAGTTAATGTCTTCAGGGATGGCCAATCGTGAATGACTTGGATCTTAGCTGGATCCACATGCACACCCTAATCATCCATATTGTATACTAGATATTGAATTATTTGCATGCCGAAGGAACACTTCTCCAAATTGGCATAAAACTTATGCTGTCTCAGGGTGCCCAAGACCTGCTGAATGTGCTTCAAATGTTCCTCCTAGGTTTTTATAAATATGAGGGTGTCATCCAGATATACGACCACAAAGGAGTTTGTGAACGACTTCAATATATCATCCATCATCTGCATGAATTTGGCCGGGGCACTAGTCAAGCCGAAAGGCATGATTATCCACTCAAAGAGACCTTCTTTAGACTTGAAGGTTGTATTCCATACATATGTTTGCTCAATAGAAACCTGGTGGTAGGATGACTTCAGATCAATCTTACTGAAATTTTTTGATTCCCTTGAGCTGATCTAGAAGATCATCAATCTAAGGGATTCAGTATCAGTTTTTGACTATGATCTTGTTTAGGTCTCTGTAATCAATACAAAGTCACCATGTCTCATCCTTCTTTTGTACCAGAACATTTGGGCTCTCACAAGGTGAGGAGCTTGGTCTAATGTTTCCCTTCAAAATTTGCTCTTGGATCAAGCTTTTTATTTCTTCATTTTCCATAATAGAGGACCTATATACATGGCCATTAGGTAGAGGATCATTGGGTGTCAAATCAATCGAGTGCTTTACTTGACAATGGAAAGGACACCTTTTGGGTAAGGAAAACATGTCTTTGTGCTCTTCTACTATCTTGTCCACCTACTTCTGATGTGTAGAGAGACCTCATGCAGAGGTTTTGGTAGTTGCAATGACCTTTCATTCACCTTTTGACCAAAACATAAAGAGGACAAATCTCTCGGTCTGAGAGACCACCTTTCTGCATTGCTTTGTGGATATGAAAGAGATAGTAATAGTTCATACTGCCTCCAATACCCTGTAGAGTTGATATCCCAAAGTAATAATGAAACTATGTGGCCTAGATTCATAAACAACATGACGCTTCCACATATATGGCTGTCTTAAAAGAACATCAAAAACTTCAAGGGGGGAATCATCACACAATACCTCGTCTTTGAAGGATTTGATGCTGTAGTGCAAGCGACATTGTTGGATTATGCAAATGACTCTTCCTTGGATGAGCCAACTGATGGTGTATGGTTGAGGGTGTAACATCATTGTTAGGTTCAACCTCTTGATGACCTATGCTAATACTAGGTTCTTCTTGCTACCAGTGTCAACAATGAAATGGAGTGGGGTCCCCTTCACCCACATATTTGAGTGGAAGAGGTGCTCCCCTTCTTTAGGTTCATCTTGTTCCTCTGACTAGACCTTTGTGGTAGAGATGGTGACACTGGGTTTTGCGTCAATGATATGTTTTCCCTTATCCAGTCCCAAATCAGAGTCTGAGTTAGCATCCAACTTTGAGGCTTTCATATTAACCAATAATGACTGTTTGAAGTGACATTCATCAGTGTTGTGCCAAGGGATTTCGTGGAACTTGTAGCAATTTCCAGTGTCTTTCTTCGAATTCTCATTACCCTTATTTGATTGTGGCTTAGATTGGTTCTCCTAGGGCTGTCCATCCTTGCTATGCCATTTTATTTGGGAGTTAGGGCCACCTTTACCCTGATTATTTTGTGATGGGTTTGCAGAACTAAAATCATGCTTATTCTTTTGCTTGAAATTTTTCTCGATCTTGACAACATATCGATCAACGACTCCCAATGATGAGAGGTCCAGGAACTCAATATCTATTTGGATGTACTCTATGTAGGCCACTACGACACTTTAGAGCCAGGTGCCACTCAGATTATTTAATACCCATCTTTGTGTGCAAGGTATGGAAGATGTTGGTGTAATCCAACACTGTCTGGTCTCTTTCCTGAATTAGAGTTGTCCATATCTTGTACTAGTCATCATAGTTTCCAACATGAAAATATTGCTCCTTGAGTGCATCAAAAAAATCCGCCCAAGTGTGTCCTAGCCCAAAAATTGTAGACTCATCCTCGACATGTTTCTCACAGTACATCTCCCAACAATATCTAACATGGGGAAGGGATTTAAGGAGTGCGAAGGTAATTTTTTCAATGTTGGAAAAATTTTGGATAGAGAAATAACCCTCTAGCAGACTTAACCATTTTTCCAAAGTGTCGACATCTATCCGGGCTTCAAATAAAAGAATATCAAAGTTAACTTGTACCTTAAAGGGGTTGCACCTTCGAAGTGACTGCTGGTCAAAGGTGCCTTGGTTACTATTGGCAACTGTTGAAGGATCTGGGAAAATGATCCATTATCTCGTTCCTCTGTCGTGCAAGGGCTTCCTCGAGCAAAAATTTGATAGGATCTCTTGGTTCATCGTCTCTCTTTTCTTTTTCCATGGGAGGCTTCTTGGGTCGGTGGAAGTGTTCTTCCCTAAGCTCAACTAGTACAAGACCCAAATCTTGATAGCCTAACCTCGTCGAGGACATGCACAAAGAAACAACAAAGAGAATATTGCTCTAGTACCATTGATCCATATTATATTGATAACATCATGAAGGTAGAGATATAACAAGGAAACACACATATATATTGGAAGAAACACAGTAATACAATTAAACTTAGATTTTATTAACGACTGTTTGGAATACAAAAGACTGTAAAATGCAAAGCACACAAGCTAAATAGAATGGTCATAGCTTATCCCTGAAGAGAGAGATGTGTTGACTATCATCATTCACAGGAAGATGATTACAAAAGAGGTTGAAAAGGCCTTTTAACATAAAAAATGAATGAGAAAACCCAAAATACCCAAAACCCTAACCCCATAAGATGAAAAACCAAAAGGTTTGTGAGATCCAATGTGATTAGTTGATACATCTACTTCTCTGGGGCATAAATTTGCATACGATCTCTGTTTGGGGCACTCGATAGCCTACCAAAAAGGTCTAGTCAAGAAGTACACATTCCAAACAACCCAACATCTGCTTTTGACTATATGTTGGGCATTGTTGTGAAAAAAAAACATCATTTAGGGCCTCAAAACGACCTAGGAAGTTTGGGACCCAAAAAAATGCCAAGATGTGGAACCATTCTGAATTAGTGGAATAGGTGGGTGGCCACCAATATCCACCTGGATCACACAAATAGTGGGGAACTCTCTAGGAATAAACTCCACTATCATTTTTTTTATTCCTCACATTAATTAAACTTGAATAATGATACCAAATACAATGGACTAATGATCATATACAGTAAGGACCATAGTCCAATATACAAAGTAAATAACTCCCTCACTTATTTGTAGTTCATTAAGCCACTTAGTCAAATTATCCAAGCTAAGCTTATGGGCCACTTGAGATCATGACAATGTAAGATAAGATCAATATAGGTTAAATATAGCATACTAACTATTATATCTTGACAATTACAAAGATTGTTTTTTTAATGATTCCTAGGTGCACAAACAATCATGCACTAATAGAAAACACATCAACACCTCATTCTTCAATGTAATTTTTTTATATGGTGAACTTTACCTTTCAATTGTGCTAAATGCATAAGTCCTTGTTCATGTTGTTCCAAACTAACGATTAGGGTTCAAGGTGCAAAATTGTAGGTATATTATACTTCTTTACTACCAATTTGAAATGGAATTTCATTGGTTTTTAGTATCAAACATCATGGTGACAAGATCCTTCTAATATGGATCTTAATAGAGAATTCTCATGATCGACATGACTAGGATGTGTAGATTCCATCGAATAAATTCCTTTTATCACATTATTAGGTACCAATATTTCTTTTTCTCATTGCTTTGTTGGCATCGACTTATAATGATTCTCTTGAAGTAGCATCCAACATTCATCCTTAAAATATACTCTACACTTGTTATTATAGTATAATGACACATTATTCTTGTTTAGTGCATTGTGTCCTTCTTTTTGTGACTTTGTAGTAATATTAAATTGTGTATCCCTACCAAATGGCTTCTTTTACATGACATATGTTTCAATGATCTTCTCTTCTCGATTATAATTGGAACTAACAACATTATTGGCATTCATCCAAATTTTCCTAGCCTTTGTTAACTTATCCATTTAATAGGCATCTTTGAAAGTGTGTATGTCAAACATCTCAAGTTCCTTATGAATTAATGTTATCAATCCACCAATGAACTTTGTTATGAAACTCATTTCTCTATCCATTTCTCTTAGTTGAATGGTATAATGGTTGGACTCTTGGATGTTCAATTCTATGCTTGGGAATGTATCCTAAACACCTTTTTGGGAATGATTACAAAGAGGCTGAAAAGGACTTTTAACATAAAACATCAATGAGAAAACCCTAAACACCTAAAACCCTAACCCCATAAGATGAAACACCAAAAGGTTTGTGGACCCCAATGTGGTTAGTTGACACATCTACTTCTTGGGGGCATAAATTTTGCATACTATCTCTGTTTGGGGTGCTCGATAGCCTATAAAAAAGGTCTAGTTGAGAAGTACACATTCCAGACAAACCAACATATGCCTTCGATTACATGTTGGGCGTTTCCATGGAAAAAAAACATCATTTAGGGCTTTGAGATATTTCTTCCGTATTGTCCATAGTAAGAGCCATTGTAGTCGATGTTTCGAATACTATACTGGATTCATCATCAGGACTAACTGTCAAAGATAAGAGTTGCAGATCATTATAATAAATACATATGAAGTAGAACGTCAGAGAACTAAACTTGTCGGCTAAGATAAATTCATACTAAATTCTAATAAAAACTGTCAGCTAAGAGGAAACCTGATCCAAATTAATGAGAGAAACAAAATGAATAACAAATTGAATACAATAACATAGAGATATGGAGAACAACAACATATATCCAATGAACAATAACTTCTATTGAATAAAGAAAATAGGTTGAAACTATAAAACTGCATAACTGAAAACAACTTGCTCGAATGGTGGTAGCTATCTATGATAAGAGATGTAGCTTCTACGCACATCCGTTTGAGAAAAATGATTACAATGAAAATACAAAGGCATTTTTAACATTACTCATGAATTACAAAACCCTAGAAATCCAAAAACCTAACCCTAGGAGATGAAATGCCAAAAGTTATGTGGGCCCCGATGGGTAATTTGGTACCTCAACTCCCTGGGGTCGTAAATTTTGCATACGACCTCCATTTTAGGTGTGCAATAGACTGTTGGAAAGGTATTTTCGAGAACTACACATTATGCCATCAAACTCTGACTCTGTTTTCAGTTTGACTATAGTAAGCCAAAAAAACAATGTTTAGGGCCCCAAAATGGCCCTAGAAGTACATAAAGATGTACTGATATGAAAATTTCCACAATAATCCAATTGGAATAGGTGGGCAACCATCAATATCCACCTGGATGTTGTGTAGGGATTCAGGATATCCCGAGAGGTGCATAACCCACAATTACAAAGAAATGTCACCATTACAGAGAAACATGTTGAACTAAAAATTGTCAAGAGGAGCCAGTTGGAATAGGTGGGTGGCCACCAATATCCACCCGAATCAATCCTCCCCCCTTAGGAAGCAATGGTCTTCGTTGAGTGCCCCCATCAGGTGAGGAAATTTCTACTGAATTTGGCCCCGGGTGAGCCACTTCCCTTGGTGTAAGAGCTTCCCTACCTTGACAACTAGATAAAGCTGGATCCTTTGCTGGCGAGTGCCCTTGACCTGTGTGTCCACTATCTAATCAGTGGATGCATGTTCCATGTAGTCAAGGTTGATCTATTTTGGTGTCAACTCTTTTGCAATCTCCAAGGTGTCCAATAATGGTGGAAAACATGGCCGGAGGAGGGCCACAATCAACACTAGGTGCAAGCCAAGGAAGGGGGGAGTGTTGAGCTCAAAAACATTGTCACCCACACCATTGGTGATAGTGTAAGGCCCATAGCGAAGTGGACGAAGCTTCCGATGGGACCCCGTAAGGTTCTCTTTCTGCAAATTTAACCAGATCTTGTCTCCCACCTAAAACTTGTGTGGTACCTGATGTTAATCATGTTGCTTCTTGTACTTAGCATTAGCTTTTTGAAAAATCTCATGGATCGGTTGGTGGATGTGCTGAATTTGCTCAATGAATATGGTGTCTTTATTGATTTCAAACTGAACATGGGAAGGTTCTACCTATGTGGTTGCAAGAGGTAGTGCAACATCAATGGGACCCAAGTGTTGGAATCTCTGCCCCACTTGAAATGGGATATGGCCGGTGGAGCTATGGAGATCCTTATTGTAGCTGTGCTGAACATAAGGAATAATTTCATCCCATGTATGCAGATTATTAGAGCTATAAATGCACATGATTTGCACAAGAATCCGATTGATGACCTCTATTTCGCCATCGGTTTGAGGGTGGAAGGCAGTGAATTTAGTGAGATTAGTGTCCAAAAATGACCAAAGAATCAACCAAAATATGCTGAGGAATTTGCTGTCCCGATTTGAGATGATGGTCTGTGGTATCCCAAAATGGATCCACAATCATTCGAAGAATATCTTGGCAGTATCTTCCACTGTGATTCTCTTCTTGTAGGCTGTGAGAATGGCCATCTTCGAAAACCGATCAATCACCACAAATACACAATCATTGGCTTGCTTGGTGGACATAAGGCCAGACATGTAATTCATAGAGATGGATTCCCAAGGCCTCTCGAGAGTAGGAAGAGGGGTGTCTAATCCTTGCCTCTTGATGGCTAGCTTGGAAATGGCACATGAAGTGAAAGACATGATATACTTGCTAACGTCTTGTTGAAGTTTTGGACAATAAAAATGTTTCTGTAGAACAACCACAATTTTCTCCACACCAAAATGTCCTGCCATCCGATGGAGAAGTCAGGATATCGCTGATAAAGTTGGGGTCACTTATATGCCTCATGCCCATAGGAATGGAGCACGGTGGTGAATGTAGCAACATGAGGTTGACTGAGGCAACCAGCGACATGATTTGTGCTCCCTGTCTCATACTTCATGTTGATATGGAACTATTGTAGGTATGTGGACCACTTTTGATGGTGGTCATTCTGCAACTTCCCCTATGTATATATGAACTGCAGAGGCTTGTGATCAGTGTGGATGATTGTCTCCTTTCCCAGAATGTAATGTTTCGATTGAAGATAGGCTTGCACAATGGAATACATTTCCTTGTCATAGGTGGGGTATTTTCAGATGGTTTCTGAGAGTGTCTCACTATGGTATGCTACTGGATGACTGTGTTAAGTGAGAATTTCCTACAACATAGTCAGATGCATCAATCTCAATCTCGAATGGTTTTTGCAGATCGGGTAAGGAGAGTAATAGAGCTGAGCACAAGAGATGCTTCAGATCAACAAATTCTCATTGTTGTGCCTTCCCCCATGTGAAATTTTCCTTTCCACCACCCTTGGTCACTTGGCTGAGGGACCATGCAATATGGGAGAATTGCAACACAAACTGTTGGTAAAAGTTGGCAAGTCCCAAGAAGCTCTGAATGTTGGTTAGCGTGGTTGGGGCTGGCCAATCATGGATGAATTGGATCTTAGCTGGATCCACATGTACCCCATGTTCATCAACAATGTAGGCCAAGTATTTGACCTTGTTCATGCCAAAGGATAATTTTTCCAAGTTTTCATATAGCTTGTGCTACCGCATAGTGCTCAAAACCTGCTGAATATGCTACATGTGATCCTCCCAAGTTCTACTGAAGATGAGGATGTCATCTAGATATACCACCAAAAAGAGTTAGTGAAGGGTCTCAATATATCATCCATCAACCTCATGAAAGTTGCTTGTGCATTTGTTAAGCCAAAGGGTATGACAAACCATTCAAAGAGACCTTCTTTAGATTTGAAAGTCGTCTTCCATACATCATTCGGTTTGATGGGAACCTGGTGATAGCTAGAATTTAGGTCAATCTTGCTGAATAAATTTTCCCCGTTGAGTTGGTCAAGAAGGTCATTAATTCAGGGAATTGAGTACTGGCTCCTGACTGTGATTTTTTTTAATGATCTGTAATTAATGTAGATCCACCAAGTCTTGTCTTTCTTATGCAAAAATACAATCGGGCTTCCGCAAGGGGAAGAGATGGGTCTGATGTTCCCCTTTTGAAGTAGCTGTTGGATCTGATTCTTGATTTCATCAGTTTCCATCAACGAGCAATGATAGACTGGTCCATTAGGCAGATATGCACTAGGGTTGAGATCAATTGGATGCTTGACTTGGTAGTGCATCGGTACCTCAGTGGGCGAGGAAAATATGTCTCTATACTCTTACGCGATTCCATCCAATTTCTTATAATGCAAAGTGAGGCTCTGTGTAGAGGTCTCATATGTGGAGACGACCTTCTGTTTACTGTGAGCATAGATCACAAAGAAGACAAACTTCCCAGTCTTTGAAATAACCTTACTTCATTGCTTAGTAGAGATTAAAGAAATAGTGGTAGGCGACGCTACCTATGGTATCCTGTACAATTGTCTACCCAAAGTAATAATAACATTGTGAGGTCCAGACTCATACATAACATGTTGCTTCCACAAATATGGCTGGCCTAAAAAAACATCACAAACTTCAAGGGGAGCATTATCACACAATACCTCATCTTTGAAAGGCTTGATGCTATAGGGAAAACAACACTATTGGCTGATGCAAAGATCTCTTCCTTGGCGAAGCCAGTCGATGGTGTAGGGTTGCAGGTGCAGTGTCATCGGAAAGTCCAGATGCTTGATGATCTCTGCTAGGATCATGTTCTTTTGACTGCCACTATCGAAAATGAAATGAAGCAGAGCCCCCTTTACCCACATCTATGAGTGAAAGAGGCGTTCCCCTTCCTCTGGTCCTTCTGGTTCACTTGGCTGGAATTTGGTGGTAGCGACAGTGGCATTGGGTTCAACATCAATAATCCACTTCCCTCCTTATAGATTTGATTTGGAGTCAAAATCTAACTCTGAATCTGAAGCTTTTAGCTTGACCACCAATGACTTCTTGGAGCGACATTCTTCGGTGTTGTGCCAAGGGATTTTATGGTATTCACACCACTTTCTTGTTTCCTTCTTCGAATTCTCATTACCCTTCTTGGGTTATGGCTTGGATTGGTTGTATTAAGAGAGGCCATATTTTCTCCGTCCCTTGTTTTGTGGGTTGGGGGCGCCTTTGCCCCACTTCGACTGTGAGGAGTTTTCAGATCCAAACTCTCACCTCTTCTGCTTAAATTTCTGCTCGATCTTGACAACACATTTATAAGCCGCACCTAATGATGCAATGTCCAGAAAATCCATTTTTGTTTGAATGTATATATGTATAAAACCATGGTATTTGAGCACCATATGTCATTTAGAGTCTTTTATACCCAATTTGGTGCGCAGAGTATGGAAAATATTGGTGAAATCTGGTACTGTCTAGTCCCTTTCCTGAAGCAGCGTGGTCCATATTGTGTACTGGTCCTCGTAGCTTCCAACATGGTAGTACCATTCTTTAATGTCATCCATGAAGGAATACAATGTGGGGGAAACCACAAATATTGCAGATTCCTTTGTGGCGCTTTGCTCAGAGTAAGTATCCCACCAGTCCTTAACATGGGGGAGGACCTTGAGGAGTGCAAAATTAATCTTTTCCCTATCGGAAAAATTATTGACTGAAAAATAGCCTTCGAGAATATTAAACCATTTATCTACAACATTCACATCAATTAGTCCTTCAAATAACGAAATACAAAAAATCACTTGTACCTTGAAGGGGGTTACATGGCCGCTTGATGAAGATGCGTCTCCAATGGGTAGCCGTCGAAGTATATGTGCAAAGTTTTCCATCATTTCATTCCTTTGTCGTGCAAGGGATTTTTTGAACGTCATTTTAAAAGGATCTCCTGCTCCATCATCCTTCTTCTCATCTCCCATGAGTTGTTGTCGGGTTCGGTGGGACCGATCTTGAAAAATCTCGACTGGTTAGAGTCCCAACTTCTTGTACCCAAATCTTGTACCCAAATCTTGTCGGGGACATGCACGAACAAAAACGAATGAAGAGCAGACCGCTCTGATAGCATTGATCCATATTAATGAGCGGAACAAAATGAATAAATGATTGAATACAATAACACATAGATACATAGAACAACAACATATATCCAATGAACAATAACTTCTATTGAATAAAGAAAATAGGCTGAAACTGTAAAACTGTAGAACTAAAAACAACTTGGTCGAATGGTGGTAGCTATTTATGAGAAGAGATGCGACTGCTATGCACATCCATGGGAGGAGAATGATCAAAATGAGGCTCTAGAGGCCTTTTTAACATTACTCATGAATTCCAAAACCCTAAACATCCAAAAACCTAACCCTAGGAGATGAAACACCAAATGTTATGTGGGCCTCGATGGGTAAGTTGGTACCCAAACTTCCCGAGGTTGTAAATTTTGCATACGACCTCCATTTTAGGTGTGTGATAGCCCGTTGGAAAGGTATTTTTGAGAATTACACATTATGCCATCGAACTCTCACTTTGTCTACAATTTGACTATGGCAAGCCAAAAAAACACTATTTAGGGCCCCAAAATGGCCCTGGAAGTACATAAAGATGTACTGACATGAAAAATTCCACAATAAGCCAGTTGGAATAGGTGTGCGGCCACCAATATCCACGTGGATGCTGTGTAGGGATTTAGGATAGACCCAGAAGTGCATAACCCACAATTACAAATAAATTTCATCATTATAGAGAAATGTGCTAAGCTAAAAACTATCAAGAGGAGCCAGTTGGAATAGGTAGGTGACCACCAATATCCACCTGGATCAATCCTCCTCCTTTAGGAAGCAATGGTATCCATTTCATTTAGTTCCCCCATTAAGCAAGGAAATTTCTGTTGAATTTGGCCCTAGTTGAGCCACTTGCCTTGGTGTAGGAGCTACCGTGCCTTAACAACCCGATAAAGCTGGATCCTCTGCTGGCGAGTGCCCTTGACCTGTGTGTTCACTATCTGATAAATGTATGCCTCTTCCATGTAGTCAGGGTTGAGATATGTTGGTGTCAATTGTTATGCGATCTCTGAGGTGTCCAATAATGGTGGAAAATATGGCTAGAGGAGGTCCACATTGAACACTAGGTGCAAGCCAAGGAAGAGGGGAGTGTTGAGCTCAAAAGAATTATCACCCACATCCTTGGTGATAGTGTAAGGCCCATAGAGAAGTGTATGGAGCTATCGATGGAGCCCTATAAACCACTCTTTATGAAAATGTAACCATATCTCGTTTCCCACCTGGAACTTGTGTGATACCCGTTGTTGATCATGGCATTGCTTGTACTTAGCATTGGATTTCTGCAAAATCTCATGGACCTGTTGGAGGATGTGCTGAATCTACTCAATGAATCTAATGGATTTATCGGCCTTGGATTGAACATGGGAAGATTCTGCCTGTGTGGTTGCAAGAGGTAGTGTAACATCAATGGGACCCGAGGGTTGGAATCCCAACCCCACCTGAAATGGGCTATGGATGATGGAGCTATGGAGAGTCCTGTTGTAGCTGTGCTGAAAATAGGGAAGACTCTCATCCCATGTACGCAGATGCTTATAGTTATACATGTGTAGGATGTGCACAATCATCAGATTGATGACCTATGTTTAGCCATCGGTTTGAGGGTGGAAGGCAATGGATTTAGTGAGCTTGGTGTTCAAAAGTGACCAGAGGCTCAACCAAAATGTGCTGAGAAACCTTCTGTCCTGATCTAAGATGATGGTTTGTGGTATCCTAAAATGGAACCACACTCGTTTGAAGAAGAGATTGGCAGTATCTTCCACTGTGATGCTCTTCTTGCAGACTGTGAGAATGGCCGTCTTCAAAATACGATGAACCACCAAAAATACACAATCATTGCCTTTCTTGGTGGATGGAAGACCAGACATGTAATCCATCGAGATGGATTCCCAAGGCCTCTCAGGAGTAGGAAGAGGGGTGTATAAGCCTTTCTTCTTGATGGATGGATTGGAAATGGCACAAGCAGTGCAAGATCTGATATACTTGTTGACGTCCTGTTGAGTTTTTGGCCAATAAAAATGTTTATGTAGAACGACCACAATTTTCTCCATGCCAAAATGTCCTGCCATCCGACTATAGTGAGTCTCCCAAATCAACTTTGCATGCTAGATTGCGGGAACACGGAGGTGGCCCAAATGGAATAATAGTCCATCCTAAATGTGGAAGTCAGTGACATTTGTGCCTGTACCCAAGAGATGATAGGTAGTTGCGAAGTCAAGATATTGCTGATAAAATTGGGGCCACTCAGATGCCTCATGCCCATAGGAATGGAGCATGGTGGTGAGTGCAAAAATAGGAGGTTGACTGAGGAAGTCAATGGCATGAGTTTTTCTCCCGGTCTTCTACTTGATGTTGATATGGAACTATTGTAGGTATGTGGAACACTTTTGATGGCAGTCATTTTGAAACTTCCCTTGTGTCCGTATGAACTGCAGAGGATTGTGATCAATGTGGATGATTTTCTCCTTTCCCAGAATGTAATGTTTCCATTGACGACATGCTTTCACAATGGAATACATTTCCTTGTCATAGGTGGGGTATTTCTAGACAGTGTCTGAGAGTGTCTCACTATGGTATACTACTTGATGACCATGCTGAGTGAGAACTTCAGCTACAACATAGTCAGATGCATCAACCTCAATCTCAAACAGTTGTTGCAGATTAGGTAAGGAGAGTACTGAAGCTAAGCACAAGTGATGCTTCAGATCATCAAATGATCATTGTTGTTTCTTCCCCCATGCAGACTTTTCCTTTCCACTTCCCTTGGTCACTAGGCTAAGGGTCCATGCAATATGGGAGAATCACAACACGAACTATCGGTAAAAGTTGACAACTCACAAGAAGATCTGAAGCTCGGTTAGTGTGGTCAGGGATAGACAATCACTGATGACTTTGATCTTAGCTAGATCCACATGTACCCCATGATCATCAACAATGTAGCCCAAGTATTGGACCCTATTCATTCCAAAGGATCATTTTTCCAAGTTGGCATATATCTTGTGCTGCCGCATAGTTCTCAAAACCTATTGAATATGCTGCATGTGCTCCTCTGAAGTTCTACTGAAGATGACGATGTCATCCAGATATACCACCACAAAAGAGTTGGAGAAGGGTCTCAATACATCATCCATCAACCTCATGAAATTTTATGGTGCATTTGTTAAGCTAAAGGGCATGACCAACCATTCAAAGAGACCTTCTTTAGATTTGAAAGCTATCTTCCATACATCAGTCAGTTCGATGGGTACCTGGTGATAGCCAAACTTAAGGTCAATATTGCTAAAGAAATTTCCCCCCTTGAATTGGTCAAGAAGGTCATCAATTCAGGGAATTAGGTACCGGTTCCTGACTGTGATTTTGTTTAATGCTCTGTAATCAATGCAGATCCACTAGGTACCGTCTTTCTTCTGCACCGATACAATTGGGATTTTGAAAGGGGAGGATCTAGGTATGATATTCCCCTTTTGAAGAAGCTCTTGGATATGATGCTTAACTTTGTCATTTTCCATCAGCGAGTGACGATAGACTGGTCAATTATGCAGAGGTTCACCGGGGGTGAGATCAATTGGATGATTGATTTGGTAGTGCGTCAATACCCTGGTGGGCGAGGAGAAGATGAATCAATACTCTTCCACGATCATGTCCACTTGCTTTTGCTACAAAGTGAGGCTCTGTGTAGAGGTCAAGGATGTGGTGACAACCTTCTACTTACTGTGACCACAGATCACAAAGAATACAAACTTCCTGGTTTGTGAAATGACCTTACTGCATTGCTTAGCAGAGATTAAAGAAATATCGGTAGGCGACGATACCTATGGTATCCTGTACAATTGTCTACCCAAAGTAATAATAACATTGTGGGGTCTAGAATCATGCACAACATGTCGCTTCCATAAATATGGTTGGCATAAAATAACATCACAAAATTCAAGGGGGGAAATGTCATACAATACCTCATCTTTGAAGGGAAGAAGACACTGTTGGCTGACATGGAGATCACTTCCTTGGCAAATACAATCGATGGTTTAGGGATGCGGGTGTGGTGTCATCAACAAGTCCAGTCGCTTGATGACCTATTTTAAGATCAGGTTATTCTGATTTCTGCTATCGACAATTAAATGAAGTGGAGCTCCCTTTACCCACATCTGTGAGTGAAAGAGGCATTCCCATTCCTCTGATTCTTCTGGTTCGCTTGGATGTAATTTGGTGGTAGCGACAGTGGCGTTGAGTTCGACATTGATAGTACACTTCCCTCCTTCTCGTTTTGATTCAGAGTTAGAATATTCCTTTGACTCAGAATCTTTCATCTCGACCACCAGTGACTACTTGGAGCGATATTCTTCGATGTCGTGCCAAGGGATTTTATGGTATTCACACCACTTTCCTGTGTCCTTCGACTTCTCATTACCCTTCTTGGGTTACAACTTGGACTGGTTGTCGTGAGAGTGGCCATATATGATATGTACCTTGTTTTTTGGGTTGGGACCACCTTTGCCCTGCTTCGGTTGTGAGGAGTTTTCATATCCAAACTCTTGCCTCTTCTGCTTAAATTTATGCTCGATCTTGACAACATATCTATAAGCCGCACCTAATGATGCGATGTCCAAAAAATCCATTTCTGTTTGAATGTGTCTATGTAGACAACCATGTATTTTAGCACCAGATGTCATTCAAAGTATTTGATACTCAATTTTGTGCGCATGGTATGAAAAATATTGGAGAAAACTGGTACTGTCCGGTCCCTTTCCTGATGCAGCGTGGTCCATCTTATGTAGTGGTCCTCATAGATTCCAATAGGGTAGTACTATTATTTAATGGAATCCCTGAAGGAATCCCATGAGGGGACGACCACAAATATTTCAAATTCCTTTGTGGACCTTTTCTCAGAGTAAGTATCCCACCAATCCTTAACATGGGGGTCAACCTTGAGGAGTGAAAAAGTAATATTTTCCCTATTGAAAAAATTGTGGACCGAAAAATAACCTTCAAGCATATTCAACCATTTATCTATAGCATCCACATCTATCAGTCCTTCTATTAATGGAATATAAAAATTTACTTTTACCTTGAAGGGGGTTGCATGGCTGCTTGATGAAGATGCGTCTCCTGTGGGCAGCCACTTAAGGATCTATGCAAACTTGTCCATCATTTCCTTCCTTTGTCGCGCAAGGGATTCCTTGAGAAACATTTTAAAAGGATCTCATGCTCCATCATCTTTCTTCTCGTCCCCCATGAGTTGTTTTCGGGCTTGGTGCGACCTATCTTGCAAAGGATTGAATGGTTCGAGTCCCAACTTCTTGTACCCAGATCTTGTCGGGGACATGCATGAAGAAAAAAAATATGAAGAGAAGACCGCTCTGATACCACTGATCCAGATTAATGAGCGGAACAAAATGAATAACAAATTTAATACAATAAGATAGAGATACAGAGAACAACAATAGATATCGAGTGAACAATAACTTCTATTGAATAAAGAAAATAGGCCGAAACTGTAAAACTACATCACTGAAAACAACTTGCTTGAATGGTGGTAGCTATCTTTGAGAAGAGATGTGGCTACTACATGCACGCGTCTGAGCATAATGATTACAATGAGGCTCTAGAGGCCTTTTTAACATTACTCATGAATTCCAAAACCCTAGACATCCAAAAACCTAACCCTAGGAGATCAAATGCCAAAATTTATGTGGGCCTCGATGGGTAAGTTGGTACCTCAACTTCCCGAGGTTGTAACTTTTGCATATATATATATATATATAGCCTTTCACAGTTTCAATACCTAAAGAAATTAAATGAAATTCTAATCCATGGAAATCTCTCTATTTTGGAAATTAAAAACGTAATTATAAACTCTCCCTCCTCATGGATAAATGAGTAAATTTGTTTCCTTGTTACTATGCTTTACCATTCTTACCAAAATTTAAGGAAATTGGTCTTAAGACATAATTTCCTCCATAGTAAATTTTACATTTCTACCAGAATTTACAGCCTACCAAATTAAGGGGATTCTTCCCAAATTTGTAGGGAATTTAACCCAAACTTAACATAAATGTTTATTAATGCCCAAATAAAATTTTAAGAGATTTTTTATTTTAATTTAATTAGGAAATTTCATGTTTATTTCCTAATTATTTTTCCTTAATACCTATTTATAATGACATTTAGTGTTTTTCAATATTTGTGTTACTCTCCTAAATCCCAAACATAGATCTAATACCCTCTAAGTTTTCTGGTAAAATGCTTCATGACAACTTGGAATAAAACACTATTATGTATAAATCAACATCTCTCCTTTTTAGATGCTTAATAAACAATTTAACTATTCATTCATCATTGCCTATGCATGAATTAATTGTGAAACTTAGTCAGCCACAACATTCACTCCCAAAATTGGGCACAGGAAGTCACAAGATGAAGTTGTTCACCAACATAAAACTTAGCTGTACCATTTTCACATTGACACCTAAATTTTCAAGGAAATTTTAATGGGAAATTGAAATTATATTGCTATCAAACACAATCTATAACTTTGAATTTAACACTACAGATATTTTAGCAAAATATACTTATCTAGAACTAGAAAATGTTGTAACTATTGAAAGGGGAGCCCTTTTCCACCCAACCATAGGCACAAAAAATACTGGAATGATTTACCATTGGTCACCCCTTAGCTAGATCATGATGCCCTGCGAGATATTCTTCCTTCTATTCAACAATAACTAGGGATGGAGGTTACTTTCCTCTTCCCACAAGAACTTGGCAGACCTGTTTTCTCTCCACAAAGCAAGGGGGTTAGCAATGAGTGCTTCCTTGATCACTCATCTTCTTTGCAACCCTATTTACCAGTTTGGTTAGAAACGCTTCCCAACAATTCCTACACCCAGAAAAAAATTCATTTTTCAGTTCTCTTCAGAACCAAAAAGATGCACATGCTCTCCCCCTTCAGAAATGGTCATCAGACCCATTCCTTCTGCATCCTCTGTTCTTCCCACATTTTTCCTTACTTTTCTTTCCTTCCCCCACAATATTTCATGGGTTTATTTCCCAAATTCACGGGTCAGATAAGGAAGTTTCTAGATGGGTACTCTGCCCATCTCCTCATTGACTCTTGAGGTAGACTTCCCAACCACCAACTTGACTAGTAATTAAATTCTCTGGGTCAAAGGGTTGTTCTGGGTCTGGACAATTTCAATCCAGTAGAGTACTGGTATGGTAGGGTTCATTTCAACCATTATTGCTTCCCCTCACCATCTCTCTCATGCATCATAATCTACATTGGCACCCCCTTCAATAGTTATGCAAAATCTTCCATTTTATTTAGTAACAAAAATATATACATTACCTTCTATAACAAAAGGTTCATCAATTCCAACATCCACACATAATCAATCTCCCCATAGTCTCTTAGCAATATATAGTTATACTTACAAGCTGGGGGAAACAAGGGTATTACATAATCTCATAATTCATGCCTGAGGGTACGTAAGTTTGAGGCTACACTGTAAAACATTCCGAGAGGTCCCTTAATGGAATTTCGAGAAATTTATACTCATTTTGCACGATTTTTTTGCAAGGAATCCAACGATGCACTCGTTTTATGCATTTGAGAAACATATATAAAGGTCATTGTAAAATGAAAACATTTGAGCATTAATAAAGAAGGTCTCTATTGGAAGCGGACCTAGAGACATAGCCCAAATTGGGTAAACTCCGTTATACAACTTGTGTATGTGATTTCATTATTGTTGTTCATTTCCAACTCAATTATTTTCAAGTCATTTTATAATTAAAGTGGATTTGGATATATAAGTACTTCACATGTAATTTTCATACAATCAAGCGATCATTTTATTTCAAATGTTAAGACTATGTCTCTTATGTATTTAAAATATTAATAAGCATCTAAGGATATTTCAGTTCACTTTTTCTATGGGATCTTGATGATGACACTTCTCTAGCACTAGCTTCTTGCTTAGTGTCAGAATCCTTGTTGACTTGTTTATGCAACGTGTTTAAGATATCAATTATCTCCTCTTGGGCCTTCATAATCCTTTCATTATCAACTCTATATCTCTACACTTCCCTATGCATGCTTCTCATAGTGACAAACTCCTGTGTATCTCTTCTTGCATTTGAATCTGTCTCAACATTATCCATGATGACATGCAGACCTATGAACTCTTCCTCATGGATGTAATATCCCTGAGCATATTCCATAACTCCAGTCCTGATATAAAAAGTAAAGTTTCTTTTTGTACCTCTAATTCTACAAGAAATGTGCAAGTAATAATTACTGTTAGAAATATGCATAGCATAAAACAATTCATCATAGAGAATACATATTACTTATTCATCAATTTATGAAGGACACATTTCACCGAATAAAATTTTGATTCCCTTGAAGTATTCCTCTCTGAAACATATTTCCAACGACTATACTTATGCCTCAATCTGAGTTTTGAGTGCAAAGTTACAACATTTACATGATTCCAATTCCACTCTTTTACTGCTAAAGAAATATATTTATCAATTTCTAGGATATTTTATTGCCAAATTAAAATTTATGGGTAGAAATATGTCTTCTTCTCCTTGAGACCTTTCCAATGACTATTTGTTTTCTCAAATCCAAGCTCCGAGCTGAAAGTTATGGTTTGAAGAAGTTTAGGTTGTTTTACCCAATTTATCCATGCATGCTACATGTGCCTTATTTCCCTTCATGCGCATTTTTAGGTTCCAATAACCAAAATATTACTTCACCACTAGCTTCTATGGGTCATAATATTTCCATCGATTTCTTCTTTGCCCCAAATGGACTTCTAAGCATGGATTTATACCTTCTGGAAGTAAAACTGGTGCCAAAATTTTACCCTCACTATTTTGGCTGTAACTTTCTCATATGAGCTTTGTTTCACAAACCATTTAGCTCATTAGACAACTCTTTCCAAGTTATTTTATTTGAGTTGTAGAGACATATTGTACCTTGGTACACTCTCTTCTTGTAATTTTTTATTGGCTAAAAACATCGTTTAGGCCCTCAAAATGCCCCGCAAGTTAATAACCTTCAAAAACCACAAAAAATTGCATAAAACTAACTGTTTTAACACTGTAACAACCATTTAAATTTGAACCGTTGATCTCAAATCACATGTAATATGAGCCGTAGATCCATGCTACATCGACCATCAATGGCCAATGTTATCCCTTGGGCATGCACCCCACCTTTCCCAATCTGCCGACATGACCATCGACCCATTCCCTTGACAATTGATTTACAATAAAATGCCAAACCAACTGATTCAACCATCCGTCATTGACCGTCAACGATCCCGATTGACCGAAGAACAACTCTCAAATTCTGTCGATGCTCGACCATCAACCATCGATCGATTCTTGGCTGATGTGGAAACTATTGATGTGGCACGACATAAGGATACTGATGTGGCATGTCACATGGATGCTAATGTCATCATCCCCTTTTCCTTCATAGGAAATCAACCACTTCTCTTGGATGAACCAAACACCTTGCTGAGTAGGCCAATGCCCAACCATCTGTGCGTCAGTCATCGATGCATTCTCTTGCTTGATTTAAAACACTTTTCCAAATCGACTGACACTCGACCAACAACCCATCCACCATTGATGATTGAAAACACTTCGATGGATTCAGACAACCCCCAACCGTTGTGTTGGTTGTGGAGACTGATTATCTTCCTGATTCAGAGGTCTTTGTTTTCAGCCATGCTTATACCCCATGAAGAATTTACACCCAAAAATAATGTATGCTCATCCACGCGGGGGGAGTGCAGGGGGGGTTACCCCCCTGCGGGGTCCAGGGGGGATATCCCCCCGGCTGGGGGGTTTGGGGGAAAGTGCCCCCCCGAATGAAAAATTGCCTTGTAAATGTATATTGTAATTTCATTGTAAATCTAGACCGTTCATTATAAGGTCGCAGATCTAACAATAGAAGTTATGTTAGGGTTTTTTTCCCTAGAAGGCAACCCTCTTTTATGAGGGAATGTATTGCGGATATGCATCATTGTTGTGAATAATGTATTCCGAGAGAGGAGACTATGAGATAAAGAAGAGGAAGTTACAACAGGTGTGCTGTAGGTTGTATCCCTTAATTTGTTGATAATAATAAAGGAAGGACCTGGAAATTTCTTTGGTGGATGTAGCCCACACTGGGTGAACCACGCATATCTATGTCTCTATTGTATTGTGTATCTTCTGTGTTTTATTTCCGCATTTGTTTTATTTTATTTCTTCGCGATCCTATTTTTCTAACAATTGGTATCATAGCGAAAGGTAGCTCACAGGAAAAGAGGGTTCCTAGTTTGAGTGGGAGTAATGGCAGAAGATGGAAAGTTTAGGGTCGAGAAATTTAGTGGCCAAAAATACCAGCTATGGAAGATACAGATGGAAGATTATTTATATCAGAAGGATCTATTCCTACCACTCGGCGGAATAACAAATAATCCAACGACTATGCAGGACGAAGAATGGGAGATTCTTGACATAAAGGCTCTAGGAACGATACGAATAAGCTTGGAAGTATCGGTGGATTTCAATATTTTGAAAGCAAATACAATGAAGGATCTGATGGACGTGTTGGATAAACTATATGAAAAACCCTTGGCGTCCAATAAGGTATTTCTAATGAAGAGATTATTTATTGTGAATATGTCAGAAGGTGGGTCTGTTGCAAATCATTTAAATGAATTTAATACGGTTACTAATCAACTAAGTTATGTAAAAGTGGACTTTGATGATGAGGTCAGAGCTCTTCTAATCTTGTGCTCATTGCCAGAAAGATGGAACGGCTTGGTCATGGATGTAAGTAACTCCATCTCTGGTTCAAATACTTTAAAATTTGATGATGTTGTTGGTGTTATCCTTAGTGAGGAAATGCGACGAAAAAACACAGATGCGACATCAGGTAATGCATTGAACATGGAGAATAGGGGAAGACAAAGGATAGAGGAAAGGGATCAGGGAATCAGGGGAGTTCTAGGAAGGGCATATCCAAATCCAGACTTGGAAAGATAGAGTGTTGGAATTGTGGGAAGAAATGACATCTGAAGAAAGACTACAGAGCTCCAAAGAAACAAAGAGATGGACAACAGGAGAAAAATCAGGAAGCAAATGTAACAGGTGATGTGTTACAAGATGATTTGATTATTTCTAAAGA
The DNA here is from genome assembly GCA_009831015.1 of Picea engelmannii. Taxonomy (NCBI): domain Eukaryota; kingdom Viridiplantae; phylum Streptophyta; class Pinopsida; order Pinales; family Pinaceae; genus Picea; species Picea engelmannii. The sequence continues at coordinate 16,615 of ML836809.1, read as the reverse complement.
TAATATTTCTGAGTCTTGGGTTGTAGATTCAGGGGCTTCATTTCATGCCACACCCCATAGGAAACATTTTCTAGATTATTTTCAAGGTGATTTTGGACAAGTTCATTTGGGTGATGATGCACCATGCAAAATTGTTGGAATGGGAAAGGTAAAATAAAGCAAAGCAATGGAAACCAATGGTTGTTGAAAGAGGTAAGACATGTTCCAGATCTAAGGAAAAGTCTAATTTCAACAGGGTAGTTGGCAAGTGAAGGTTGTATATCCATATTTACAGATAAGGCGTGGAAGGTCACCAAAGGATCATTGGTGATATCAAAAGGAGAGAAGGTATGTACATTATATTTATGTACTAGTAATACTGAATATTCTATCTCTTTAGATTATATAGAAGTGGATACAACATCATGGCATCATAGGCTTAGACACATGAGTGAGAAGGGGATGCAAATACTTCACAAAATAAATTTATTGCCAGATCTTAAAAAAATTGATTTGGACTTCTGTGAGCATTGTGTTTATGGAAAACAGAAGAGAGTCAGATTTCTCAGAGTTAGAAAAGAAAAGAAGAGTGAAATGTTAGATCTTATGCATACAGATGTATGGGTACGAACTCATGTATCATCTCTTGGTGGCTCTCGTTATTATGTTACTTTTATTGGTGATGCAACTAGAAAAACTTGGGTTTATTGCATTTGACAAAAATATGATGTTTTTGATACTTTTAAGAAATGGAAAGCTTTGGTTGAGAATGAGACAGGAAAAAGGTTGAAGTGTCTTAGATCAAATAATGGAGGTGAATATTTCAGCAAGGAGTTTGATGATTACTGTTCATACCATGGGATTCGTAGAGAGAAGACAGTTACAATAACACCACAAGAAAATGGTGTGTCAGAAAGGATGAACAAGACAATCATGGAGCGTGCAAAGAGTATGATATTGCATGCTGGTTTTCCCTTATAGTTCTGGGCAAATGCTGCAGATACTGCTATTTACTTAATAAACAGAGGACCTTCAAGGTCTTTGGATGGTAGAATTCCAGAGGAGGTATGGACAGGTAAAAGAGTAAACTATTCTTTTTTGAAGACTTTCGAAAATGAAGAATTTGTCCATATTGATAAAGAACATAGAAAAAAGCTTGAGGCAAAATCCAAGAAGTGTACCTTTATTGGATACGATGTTAATGATTTTGGTTATCGCTTATGGGATTATGAAAATAAAAAAATCATTAGGAGTAGAGATGCCATATTGAAGGAGAAGGTCATGCACAAATATCAGTTGCAGGGAAATAAACATGAAAAAGAAAAACCAGAATACATAGTGCTTGATGAGATCACTGAAAAAGAAATTCCAAAGGAACTAGAAAATCAAAATGTACAACAACAGGAGAAACAAGTACCTCAAACTCCTGCAAGTGTTGTTAGAAGATCTACCAGGTTAAGTAGACCCCTTGAACGATACTCTCCTTCATTGTATTATTTATTGTTGACTGATTCTGGTGAACCATAATGTTATGAAGAGGCAATGTAGGTAGACACCAAAAATAAGTGGGAACAAGGAATGAAAGATGAAATGGATTCCTTGGTAAATAACCGGACTTGGGACTTGGTTCAGTTGCTTGCAGGAAAAAGAGCATTGCAAAATAAATGGGTTTACAAGTTTAAGGAAGAAGATGGAGGAAAATGGTGGTACAAGGCTAGACTTGTTGTAAAGGGGTTTGCACAAAAGAAAGGTATATATTTTGATGAAATATTTTCTCTTGTTGTTAAAATGACTTCAATTAGGACTATTTTAAGTCTTGTGGCAGTAGAAGATTTGCATCTTGAACAATTAGATGTAAAAACAACTTTTCTCCACGGGGATTTGAAGAAAGAGATTTATATGCAACAACCGTAGGGGTATGAGGTAAAAGGGAAGGATAATTTGGTATGCTGGTTGAAGAAGAGATTTTATGGCCTAAAGCAAGCTCCAAGGTAGTGGTATTTGAAGTTTTTCAGGTTTATGACAAAAAAGGGTTATAGTATATGTCATTTTGATCACTGTGTTTATTTTAAAAATCTAGAAAATGGAAGCTATATTATATTGCTATTGTATGTAGATGACATCCTTGTTGCAGGGTCTAATATGCATGATATAAATGTGCTCAAGAAGAAATTAGGTAATTCATTTGCGATGAAGGATTTGGGTGCTGCAAAGAAAATCCTTGGTATGAGAATAATAAGAGACATGAAAAATCACAAATTGACATTATCTCAGGGTGAGTACATAGAGAAGGTGTTGGAGAGGTTTAGAATGAAGAATGAAAAACCAGTTAGTGAACCTTTGGCCAACCATTTAAAATTAACTAAGGAAATGTGTCCCAAGACACACGAGGAGATAAAATACATGTCCAGGGTCCCTTATTCATCAACAGTTGGCAGCTTGATGTATGCGATGGTTTGCACAAGACCAGATATTGCACATGTAATGGGAGTTGTGAGAAGGTATATGAAAAATCCAGGTAAAGAACATTGGGAGGCATTATATTCTTAGGTATTTGAGAGGTACTGCTACTCATGCATTATGTTTTGGAGGTCTAGAAACTTTTCTACAGGGATATGTTGATTTAGATATGGCAAGTGATAAAGATAGCAGGAGTAGCACCACATGGTATTTTTTTACTATAGGTGGAACAACAACAAGTTGGATTTAGAAACTACAAAAGGTTGTTGCACTTTCAACAACAAAAGTAGAGTATGTTGCTACTACAGAGGCTAGTAAAGAAATGATTTGGTTACAGAGGTTTATGGAGGAATTGGGAAAGAAGAAAGAGAATAACATGTTGTACTGTGACATTGAGAGTGCCATTCATCTTGCAAATAACTCAACCTTCCATTCGAAGACTAAGCATATACAATTGAGGTACCATTTCATACAATTCGTCTTGAAATATGGACATTTGAAGTTGGAAAAGATACACACTAGCCAGAATCCCGTAGACATGTTAACAAAGGGAGAAACTAGGAAGAAACTGAGTTCTTGCTCAGTTTCAATTGGTCTTCAAGCATGCATATAAAGATGAGAAACTTTCCACGTCCAATAAGGTTCATAGTCTAGCAGATACATCAACGATGGAGTTGTTGAGATCAATCTTCAAGTGGGAGATTGTTGGTTGTGGAGCCTGATTATCTTCCTGATTACCCAAAAGAATGTACACTCATCCACGCGGGGGAGTGCAGGGGGGTTACCCCCCTGTAGGGTCCGGGGGAAAGCGTGCCCCGATGGGGGTTCAACGGAAAATCCCCCAAAGGAAAAATTGCCTTGTAAATATATATTGTAATTTCATTGTAAATCTGGACCGTTCATTATAAGGTCACAGATTTGACGGTAGAAGTTATGTTAGGGTTTTTTTCCCTAGAAGGAAACCCTCTTTTATGAGGGAAATTTATTGCGGCTATGCATCATTGTTGTGAATATTGTATTCTGAGAGAGGAGACTGTGAGAGAAAGAAGATGAAGTTACAACGGGTGTGATGTAGGTTGTATCCCTTCATTTGTTGATAATAATAAAGGAAGGACCTGGTAATTTCTCTGGTGGACATAGCCCACATTGGGTGAACCACGTATATCCGTGTCTCTATTGTATTGTGTATCTTCTGTGATTTATTTCCACATTTGTTTTATTTTATTGCTCTACGATCCTGTTTTTCTAACACGTCAGCCATCGACGGTTAGAAATGTCTTATGGCTGACCAAATTCTTCACCCAATGTGATGATTCACCATTGCCCATCGACGAACTCTGCCGGTGAGCTTCATCACTTAGAATATTTTTACCAAAACTATGATTGATCTAGACTGCCGATCTACCACTAAAAAATGATCATGGCCATTGATCGTATCAACTTTTCTCAACTCTGTCGACGCCCATCCATTGACTATCAACCATCAACATTTTCTCTTGGTGAATTTCCAACAGTTCGCCAAACTCACTGATTTGAAGTTCAACCATCAACGGATTCTGTGGTTGAACCTCACACTTGGAAAATTTCGACCAAAAAACCAGGTAAATTTGGGCCGTCGATCTCATTTGTTTCACAAACCTATGAAATGACTCCTAGCCATTGATTTAATCAACCTTTCAAATGATCGAAACCTTATGAATTTTTAAATTTATCAAAGTGAATCTTGGTCGTTGAACTCGAGATCAAAATAGATCTCGGTTGTAGATTCACCAAATTTCATGTAACTCTACAAGCGGCCATTAAAACTCAAATTTTGACCATTCCATGTTGAATTTTGATCTACAACTTCACTGTTCTACTCCATTAACCTTCTAAAATAGTTTGGAGTCTTTCAAACTTAGATTGTTTCCCACCGATTTGGGGATTTCTCTCTAAATTCTCCGTTTCCCCCCAAATCCGTCACAGACAAAATATGCAACAATGAATTTCACCAATTTGCTCTGGTTCAATCCCATCCAAGCCTAGTGTTTAACCAAAAGATCTGATACCATAATGTAATGTTCCCTAGCCCAACCGAGGAACATTGCGGTGCATAAAACTCATAAAAACAAAATTTCAGTTAACTAATTTAATTATTTTCGAGTTAACTGATTTCTTATAGCTTTCAACTATGAATTACATGCATAAGTATCTAATGTATATTACCATTTAATTACATGCATCTACAATGGGCTAAATAGTCATGAAATACAGTTTAATAACTCAGAAAAACAACACATAAATCATTCTCAAATACACATAGTTCATGCACAACAATAACACATGTAAATAACACAACAACAAGATAAAAGAATTATCTTTAAGAAAGAGTTGTGCAAGCAGCTGCTTGGGATGGATGTTCCACCCAACCATAGACTGAATGTTCAAAATATCAATAGCCAGTCACCCCCTATCTGAGGCTAGTAATCCAAAAAATAGGGTGGTCTCTCACAATCTACTCACAACTCATAAAACTCACAACCCACTGATATATTACTACAACTATCCCAATTTTCCACCAACTCTCTTCCTCTTGACCTGTCCAACCCAAGGAATGTACCCCTTCACTAATCTCAGTACCTTGGGCATCCCATTCATTTATTAGGGTCTCTCTAGAATAGGAAGCTAGGAATCTCTCAGCTAGGAACTCAAGAGAACTTGCTGCTAAGAAAACTATCAACAAACCAACAACAAACACTTGTTGTTTTAATGGAACTCATAGAGGAGTGCACTCTTAAGGCCCAACAACTCGGTTCTTCAATTCCCAGCTCCAAATATGCTCCAATATTCTCCAAATTTATCTAAAATTCTCCCTCCACGGTTGCACCAGCTCTAAGCTCTCTTTCTTGCTCCTCATGCACAAAAACTCAATAATTTCCTCTCTTTGGATTGCCTTTCTTGACTCACACTCTTCCCCAAGCTGATTGTACTCAACCCCCATGTGCCCAATAACTTTGGGATGTGACCACTCACACCCACACTCTTACATACATTCAATGATTGGCTTTGGGAACACTCAATCAAAAATTGGAAGGTTCATATACAAATATTTTTTTTAGGAAAAAGGGTTGAATTAATATACATGGGTAATTCCCCCTTGGACCCTTCTTGGAAATTATCCTAGACACTCCCTTCTCTTGTGGATTAATTCATCCCCCATCTCTTGTCCATGTCCCCTTAGCAGCTGACATCACATTTTATTATTAAAACATTGAAATACAATTCACATATTACATCGCTTGGTTGTAGCCACATGTTATATCTACATAAACATTAATTAAATTGGGGATTATAGTGGGGATGTTACACATGACTCTTTGAATCCAGTTTCTTTATTCTATCTTTTGGGATATTTGCCCAAGTAACACATCCAAATATGTGGAGGTGGATGACTAAGGGATTCCTTCCACCCCATCGTTCGAATGGAGTCACATAATTAATTGCTTGAGTTGGAATTCAATTCAAGAGATAATTTTCACAATAAACAACTTCAGCCCAAAAGCGAGGAGGAAAATCTTTAGCTTGCAAAATACATCTAGCTATTTCGACTAATGTGTGATTCTTGCATTCAATAACACTGTTCTATCGAGGAGTATGAGGGACCGACCACTTCCATTCAATACTGGATCGAACAAAGTATTCTTCAAAAGGTCTATTCACATACTCACCCCCATTGTCTAATCTCAAGCAGTTGATGGGTTGACCACATTACTATTTAGCAAAGGCCCTAAATTTTTTGAACTTTTCAAAGAAGCGTTTCTTATTTTTTAAGAAATAAACCCAAGTGAATTGAGAGAGATCATCAATAAAGGTCAAAATATTCCTTGCACATACTAGGGAAGGTTGATTAATGCAACATACATCATTGTAAACCAAGTCCAGGAGGTTTTGTGCTCGCCACACTTTGCGGGAGTCAAAAGGTTCCTGATGATGCTTACCCAACACACGTCCTTTACTGACTCCATCAGGGGAAAAAAATTTAGGTAGAACAAAAACCATATTTTATGTTTTCATCAACTACATACTTCTATAATTGAGATGTCCAATTCATTCATGCCAAATCTAAATTCATTCATCAGTGTGAGCAATGAGATCAGTAAGGTCAGAGTCAGGTGAGTCAAGTCACAAAACTTGTATAGACTATCCTTTAGGAAGAGAAACCCTCTGGAAAGAATTGATTGAACATTTTTTTAGATCTCTGAAAAAGAACTGATCCATAAAAAATTAGACAATATTACCTGTTTGTGTTAATTAGGAAGCTGAAAAAAAATTGACACTAATATTTTGCACATGATAGACGTCGATAATATTTCCATGTCGACAAGGAACATCACCACAACCAATAATGTTGAGATCAAAGTCATCAACAACATATATCTTTTTCTCCACAACTTTATACAAGGATGTGAAAAAGGAAGCACCCGTATCCATATGATGAGTGCATCCAAAATCAACTACCCATTCATTCTATGCAGAATGAGAAAGCAACGCTTAAAACGTTATGACTTGAAACGTCAAATTATTAGCAGGTCGATGAACAACCGACATGTCTCCTTCAAGTAACTTGAAATTATCCTGTAAGTTGTCTCTCTTCTTGTATCATTCTCTCTCCACATGTCCAACATTTCCATAGTACTGACACGTCTTCTTCTTTCGATTCTTCCGTGGTTCATCAATCCTCCCTTCAGTTTTCTAGTTGACACATTTTGTTCTGTGTATAGGGGTATCAAACTGTCCTCTTTCCTTATGATTCAACTTGCCCTTTCGCTTGAGCAATTGTGCTTGATATTTTCCACCAAACTTAACTTCATAAAGAAATCTTTGTTGATTAGTAATTAGTAAGCCACATAAATATTCAAAGGTATAATCCTTACCATCTTCCTTGCGTGCCTACCAGTTGGTAAAAAATGTCGACACAAACATGTTGAATGGTGTTCTCAGATTCATCATGACCAACTCGATGAGTTTTCCATATTTATTCTGATAATTCTTTCCACATTCACCCAATTTCAATTGCAACTCTTTCACACATGCCAAATAGTCCTCAATTATGTCGAAGGAATGAGGATCGAGGGAGATCAACTCTTTCTCTAACTACATGACATGGATTTGATCGAATTTTTTGAATAACGACTTCAAGTTCTTTGAGACTTGATGAGGTTAGTCGATTCTGCTAGTATGGAACCAAATCTCCCACGATATGTAAGTCATGATGACCCCCACAACCTCATCCTTCTTTCTGTCAACAACGAACTTCATGTGGTCGTCTATTGATCTGAAATTGGATTCTTTGTATATTTCCAAATTCCTTTACCCTTCAGTAGAGTTTCCATGTTTGGTGCCTAGATAACATAATTTGATCCATTAAAAAAATGAGATCGATATTTGAATCCATATTCGACATATAACAAATCTAATCTCTTTCCATGAGTTACAATCAACAAATCATCGACCCATAGTCAATCACGAATAGATCTGACTCAACAAGATTTGTAGAAAAAAGACAAGGTCTAAACCCGTCACTCTAATACCATGTTGGGGATTGGCCTAAACCAGAATATGCATGATAATTGAAGAGGAATAAATTCATATAAGATCTTGTCCTTTCTTTATAGTCTTAAGATCTAACCAACTTCCTATAAATTAGGAAGATCTTGTCCACATATAACCTTCACTTGTTAGAGTTGACATTGTCAAATCCACACTATCTAGTCG
>ML836808.1:49453-62407 GCA_009831015.1 Picea engelmannii | reverse complement strand
GTTTCCCATGAGGTTTTCCCTCTTTCCTCGTTTTATGAGGGGTTCATTATCGTATTGAGTACCTCAAATGGCCTAGTAGTCGAGACTCACATTTTCTTATTATGTCACTATAGTTAGGCTTAATGGAGGGTGTTGGAGCATAATCCTAACCTCCCTTGGTGTATTACTTGTCTTAGGCACCTAGACCTTGGTTAATTCATCCCAGTGCATTTTTCCTCACTTGATTTGACTTTCTAGATAGGGTAGGAGACACCTTCCTTGATTTTAGGGAATTTTCCTTAATTTTAGGGAGTTAACTTTGAGTTCTTTAGTTAGAACTCCACTTAATAACTCCATTCCAACCTCCATGCAAAGTTTAAACACCTAAAGGAAGGAGAGTGCACTTCCTCCTTAAATCAAGGAAATTATCCCTTGATTTTAGGGATTTACCCCCTTTTCTGATCTTTGAAATTCGGTTTGCTTGCTTTGTTTGCTGCAAAAGCATGATCTCTAAAACCCTTTATGGATCCCATGGAAACTAATTTTTCCTGCTCTTGAGTTAGTGCTTCAATAAAATCATCTAAAGAGGGCATTTTCCACTTCGGAGTTGTTAATTTTGAAGCATGAAACGAGGAAACAAAAACTGAATAATCGGGACCTAGTTTTAAAAGAATGGAAAGGATGAGTTGCTCATATTTTTTCACTACTTTGAAATCTTTAAGCTGAACTAAAAGAGATTTAAATTTTGTAAAATACTCTTGCAAAGAATCAAAATTTGATGGATTCAAACCTATGAGCTCGTTATCCAAATTGTAGGATCGAAGTTCATACTGTTTAGCGAACAACTCTTCCAACTTGGTTCAGACCCCGTTGGGGAAGGATGTGGTGTCGACAGGGAACATCATGTCTCTTGATATGGAGAGACATATCATCCCAAAGGCTTCATCCATTCGATTGAAATACTCTGCCCTCTCCACACTTCGAAAGTACCTGTAATTATGATGCCCAAATCTCTTATGCCATAACTTGCTCTCTTCATTAGTATGAGTCAAAAATGTTGTACATACAGATTTGGGAATGAAATAATACAAGTAATACACTAAGGGAAGTTAGGATTATGCTCTAACACCCCCCCTTAAGACTAACTGTAGTGACATAATAAGAAAATGTGAGTCTCAGCTACTAGGCCATTTTAGGTACTCAATACAATAATGAACCCCTCCTAAAACGAGGAAAGAGAGAAAACCTCATGGAAAACACCCCTCCCCCCCCCTTTCCCCCCCAAAAAAAAGAGGATGCATAAAAAAAATGAGAAGGAACAAAAAGAAGTTGTTAAGCAACCATGTCCTTCACTCCAAGAAGACCTCGCAACTGTGCAAGTTTGTGCTCATTTCATATTTTGTTGAATATGTAGATGTCTGCACGGATCTGTTGAAGTAGATGCACCATTGAGATGTCCACACATATCCACTTTTTCTTCTTGTAATGAAAAATATCCAAATAAAGTTTGGATGAAACTTTGAAAACCATGCGGCCATTTTCGAAAAAAAATGCTGAAATTTTGTTGATTTTAAAATGATCATAACTTCACTTCCCAAACTCCATTTCGGATGATTTTTTTTTTAAATTGGGTTATTTTCTGAGAGGAATTCAAATATACAATTTGTTTCTACAAATTTTTCTCAGAAAATATCATAATTGAATTTGATTTGTGTGGCTCCCTTTTTGTCTCCCGAGATGTCTACATAGTGTATGCATGGTGCTCTTGAGATATATGCAATATATCATCCACATGAAATTCAGAAAACAAATCTGAAATAGAGTAGACATCATCTACAATTAATGGAATACAAATTTGTCCAAATACTTTTGTAGAAGGCTCTTCAAACTGAGATGATTGATCTTCCAGTGGCTTTTCTACTTGCTCTATCTTGTCAACATTTTGCATGCAATCTTCCTTATTCTAAAATGACAACTCCAATATTCTCCATAATTCATTTGGAGTTGAGTCTTGTGAGACATCATATACTTGGTGAATAATTTTTGGATAAATATACAAGCATATACATCCTATGGCCATATCTTGTCTATTGAGAAAGTCGTTTTTCTCATTGGCGGAATCAGGCTCTACTTTCATACCCATTGTTATCTGGTAGAGACTTTTTCTTTGGAGAGAAAGGGTGATCTTGGCTTTCCATTCAAAGTAGTTGAATGGAGTTAGGACAACATGCTTGGGATAAAGGTGTTGATCCATTAATTTTTGTTGCCTCCTTTGATGATCTTGTTGATTTTTTCAATAAGCTAGGCTTAAGCATGTTCACTCCATTTTTAGCATTTTACTTAAACCATAAACAATTCATTGCAGAAACCAAGATCACAAGAAGAAACACCATGCACAAGTACACAAGAAGTATCCTGGGAAACTCTTCTCAACAAGGGAACAAAACCCAACCAATCCTTTGCTATATTCTTCAAGAGAAAGACCTCCACCACCATAAAGAACTAGCACACAAAAGGGTGCTTCACAAACCCTATAAGACTAGCGCCCAAGAGAGGTGCACACTTTACCCAAGAATAAGTGTTTGCTGAAATTTCCAAAATCACACTTTTGATATGATTCCTCAATGGGGAATTTACCTTTATTTATATTAGAATGAACCTGTCAACAGTAGTGTCTATTGGCACAACAGGGCCAACCTCAATAACTTATAATATAATTAATAATTACCATATTAATTATCTTTTACATTAATTATCTTTCACTTTATGGTGGGGCCGACATATACCCTTTACATCACAATTAGGGTTACAGGTAAGTCTGACTCTTGTACAATATATCAAGGGATCTCATACACCCACTAGTGCTTAGCCACTAGAGGCACATCCATCTATGCTTAGCCACATGGATTTCCACATCCCTATCTCACTGCGTCTCACAAGAGAACCACACTCACTAGTGCTCAACCACTAGGATCATGTTCACCTGTGCTCAACCATAGGCACGTCCAACTTAGAAGATCTCTTTCTCACTATGTTACATAGGAGAATCATATGGAGTATCACATCATCTCAAATCTCTGCACAGAGGAGGCCTAGTATATCATTACCACTAGGATCACATTCACATGTACTCAGCCACAGACACGTCCAACTCAACGGATCTCTTTCTCACTATGTTAAACAAGAGAATCATCTAGAGTATCACATCATCTCAACTCTTTTCACAGAGGAAAAAAATACATTGTTTCATTTCTATCTCAGAATGATACACCCAACTCATGGGCTTCCCCACACAGGGGCACACAAAATTCCATCTCCATATCAGAGAGGAACCACACACCCAGCTCATGGGCTTCACCACCTCTCATAGAGGCACAACGTTCCATCTTCATCTCAGAGAGGAACCACACACCCATCTCATGGGCACAGCCAACTCATGAACTTCCTCACCCCACACAGGGGTACACAAAATGTTCCTTCTTCATCTCAGAGAGGAACAACACACTCATCTCATGGGCACACCCAACTCATAATCTCTCTCTCAAGATGACTCACTCAATATATGTCCTGGAGGATGTCTCACACAACTGTAATCATCAACACTCCCTCTCGGCTAGGGAGGCATTCTCCACCAGGCAAAGCCTCTCACGAAAGTACTCGAACTTTATCTTGGTTGTAATCATCAACAATCCATCTCAGCTAGGGAGGTAATCTTCATCAGGCCAGGTATCTCACAGAAGTACTCAAACTTTGTTTTGGCAAGTGGTTTGGTGAAGATATCTGCAATATGCTCATGTGTAAGAAGGTATTTCACGTGTATTTATTTCCTCTGCACCATGTCTCTGATATAATGATATTTTATCTCAATGTGTTTCGAACATAGGGCTCTCAAAGAGCTTCACACAGCTCTAGTTATAATAAGAGAATCCATCTCATAATCAAATAAATCTGTCAGAGGCTTGCGAAGCCACATTGCTTCACGGACTGCCACACTCAATGATATATGCTCTGCTTTTGTGGTTCCCAACATAAGGTACATTATGAATTTATTTCAATATTGTTGAAATAATGTAACTGCAAAGTGTATTATGATTATTATTGATATATTATTCATTGGATCAATCCCCATTGTGAATTGATCATGTCGGCTATTATAAAAGGACCAAATTCCCTTTTGTGGATTGGTCATAATGTAATTGTAATAGGCAAAAGAAGAAGTTGGCCCCAGAATATAATAAAGGTGGTTGTAACCACCCATAAGAAGAATTCATCCCTGCCAGTGAAAGGACACTCCCACACGTGCCAAATTTGTATAAATAAGGAGGCTAGCACCTCACTTAGACACACACTCACTTGTCCATTTGAGAGACAAGTTTCGGAGCTGCAGTTGGAGAAGAGAGAGAGAGAGAGGCGCATCTTTGGGAGAGGACTTTATGTACTTGTTTGAGTTATCTCTTGGCATTGTATTGGCTATCTATAATAAGGAAGTTTTGTTGGGTTTTCTTCCCCTAGAGGGTTTCCCAGGATAAATGTTGTGTCTCTTGTGATTGTGTATTTCTCAGTGATCTTGTCTTATGTTGTTGTTATCTATTGAAATGAAAAGAACTATAATAATGGCTTAAACATTAACATGGTATTAGAGCCTAGATGAAGAGAGCATCTTTCACAAGAAAAGTGAAAAATGTCACTGTTGTCGTACATGCAAATTAGGAATTTTTGTTGGTGAGGTATTTCATCCCTAAAACCATCTAGAAAAGTGTGCCCTCCCTCAAGGATCATTTTGGCACCTTCAGCGCAACTTTTCAGTGGCTAGATCTCTCGGAAAATGAAACCCTAGTTTTCACAAAGTACCAGAAAACCAGAGTACCAGAAGTACCAGAGTACCAAAAGTACTAGAGCACCAAAAGTACCAGAAAACCAGAAGCACCAGTCCAGAAATCTGCAAATCAAGTTTGAGGGGGTAAAAGTTGGATTTTCAGAAATCTGATTGCACCAGCTTACTCGCCTCAGCTCGACGCATCTATCCCCTGGATCAGAATTTCAAAATTTGAAGTTTGAAAAATTAGGGTTTCCTCATAAAACCCTAAGTTGTAGTTGCAGTTGCAGTCTCAAAACCAATTGTAGTATCAATTTCAGTTGCAGTACCAGTTGAAGTATCAGTCATAGTACCAGTTGCAGTCACCCTTGAAATTTTCAAGAGTTGGTAATGATTACCACTACTGCCAAATGGTGCCACTACCTACAAATGTTATCAGAGGTATGTACTCATATATGTTTAAATGGTTAAACTTTAAAGAGTATTTGCAAGAGAAGGGATCTCTTGCCATATATCCAGAAGGATCTCAAGATCCAACACATTCAGAGGAATGATGCAACCTAGGTGTGATTATTTTGATATGCATCTATTTGTTATGACATTATTTTGATCAGTGTTCCATGTTGTAGCTATGACCGTCATTCTAACCTTTGATCAAAATCTGAGTCAAGGTATTAGATGGATTAAAAGTTGAGATCATAGATTTTATCCTCTAACCCAACCTTTTGTCAAGATAGCGTATTGTCTCAGTACAGAAGACAGGTTGAAGAAAGCACTCGTCATCTTGAGTGAAGGAGACTTGGAAGAAAAGAAAGCGCTCATTCTTGAGGACAAGGATCCAGGTCCCAGGAGAAACCTCATGTGTTAGTTCCAGGATGCCATGGAGGAATGTTTGACCACAACACTATGAGAGCGTTTACCTCATTTCGTATTGTATTCCTTACCTTTAATCTTTTCTTCAGACAAGTTACAAGTGATATCTCTAAAGGAGCTATTGTGATGATTGTTCGTGCTATTGATTTATATTATCAAAAGGATATTACTCTTGCTTGTTGTTTTGTTGACCTTGTTCCAGGTCACGGGTAATATCCCTGAGGAAGCTATAGTGAAGGTTGCAGAAGGCAACGTACTAAAGGAGAAACCTTAAAAGAAGCAATCATCATTGGAAAAGAAGAAGGTGGCTTGTATAAGCTAAAGGGTCACTCAGAAGCTGCCATGACCCACGCTATTGAGAATCCATGTGAACTTTGGCATAGAATATTATCCCACATTAACTACAAAGCACTACCATACATATGAAAAGCGGTCACAGGTTTACCAGAACTCAAGGTTGACCATGAAGGCATGTGCAATGGATGTGCACAAGGGAAGAACATCAAGAACCCTTTTCCGAAGAGAGACAAAAAAGCAGAAGGAGTCCTAGAACTCATTCATTCAGATGTGTGTAGCCCAATGTCATCGCCCTCCATCAGTGGGTATGTATACTATGTATCATTTATTTATGATTATTCTTGTAAGACCTGGGTGTATTTTTTGAAATCTAAAGATGAAGTGTTCAACAAGTTCAAGGAATTCAAAGCCTTGATAGAGAATCTTTTCGAAAGAAAGATTAAGATACTCAGGTCAAATAAGGGAGGAGAATATACCTCAAAAGAGTTCATGAAATTTTGCAAAGATGTTAGGATCAAGAGGGAACTCACTACTCCTTATAATCCTCAACAAAACGACGTAGTTGAAAGAAAGAATAGAATGATAATGGAAGTTGTGAAGACTATGATCCATGATCAAGATCTTCCTATGTGCTTATGGGAAAAAGAAGTAATGACAGTTGTATATGTGCAAAACTGATTGTCCCATAGTGCACTTGGGTTCAAGACCCCAGAAGAGATCTTCACCAGAAAGAAACTAGAGGTAAGCCATCTCAAAATCTTTGGCTACCCAGTATTTATACATATTCTGAAAGAGAAGAGAAAAAAGTCGGAACCCTCAAGAAAGAAGGGAATATTCGTGGGATACTTTGAGGTCTTCAAAGCCTTTAAAATTTATATACTAGGTCACCGTCACATTGAGATCAGGAAGGATGTGACCTTTGATGAAGATGCAGCGCTCAAAAAATCAAGAAGATGCCAACTTGAAGAATTATATGAAGAGGAACCCGTAATCACTAGAATTGCAGAATCAGTGAGGGAGGTTCCCAGAGCTGCAGAACCAGTGAGGGAAGTCATAACTTCCCCTGATGAAGAAATTCTAGAAGAACATGATATGGTGGAATTTCAAGAACCTCCTCAAATGACGATCTTCCATAAGAGAAAGCCTGCTTGGGCAAGAGAGTTTATTCAAGATGGAGAGAAGTATGGTGTTCCTGAAGGAACCACAAGACATGTGAAAAGACGAAATCCATTCTCCAGTTATGTAGCTTTGATGTGTGATCTCCTAGAGAAAGAGCCTACTTGCTTTGAAGATGCCATGATAGAAGAATACCAATCCATAATAAAGAACGATGTATGGGAAATAGTTCCCAGACTAAAGAGAAAGGATGTGGTATCATCCAAATGGATTTTCAAAATAAAACATGTTACTGACGGAAGTATTGAGAAGTATAAAGAAATATTTGTAGCTTGTGGATTTTCTCAAAAGGAAGGCATTTACTATGAAGAGACATTCACTCTTGTAGCCAGATACACTTTGATCAGAACCATCATAGCCCTTGCAGCTAAGATGAAGTGGAAGTTACACCAGATGAATGTGAAGACAACTTTCCTAAATGGTGTCATCGAAGAGGAAGTGTATATAGAGCAACCTCGAGGATTTGAAGTTGAAGCTAGGAAGTCTCATGTCTACAAGCTGAAGAAGGCTCTGTATGGATTAAAGAAAGCTCCTAGAGCTTGGTATGGCCAGATAGACAATTTCCTGACGAGCTTGGGATTTACCAAGAGTAAAGAAGATTCTAACCTCTACTTCAAGGTCATGAACGATGAGCCAGTGATATTATTGCTATATGTGGATGACTTAATCTTAAATGGAGAAGAAAATCTCATTACCGAATGTAAGAAGAGGCTTTCTTCAGAATTTGAGATGAAAGGCCTTGGCCTAATGCATTATTTCTTAGGTCTTGAGGTATGGCAGAGTCCAGAGAGGATCTTCCTTAACCAAGGGAAGTATGCAGTCGAAATCCTGAAGATATTCAACATGTTACAGTGCAAGTCCATGAATACACCCATGGAAATGAAGCTGAAGCTGCTAGTCGATACTTCGTCAGAATTAATTGATGCCACGCTGTATAGACAGATTATTGGAGCATTGATGTACCTGACAAACACCAGACCAAATATTTGTTTTTCCATGAACACCTTGAGTCAGTGTCTATTAGAACCCAGACATGTTCACCTTGTGGCTGCAAAACATGTGACGAGGTACCTCAAGGGTACATTAGATTGTGGTCTCAGTTATAATGGAGATCATGATTTCACATTGAGTGGGTACACTGATTCAGATTGGGCAGGAAGTGTTTCTGACAGGAAAATCACTTCAGGATGTTGTTTCAGTTTGGGATCAACCATGATCTCCTGGCAGAGTAGGAAGCAATCCAGCATTTCTCTCAGCACGACGGAAGCAGAATACATTTTTGCGTGTTCTGCTAGCTATGAAGCTATATGGCTTCGAAAGTTGTTGACCGGTCTATTTGAACTAGAGATGGAAGTAACCACGATCTTATGTGACAACCAGAGCTACATAAATATGACAGAGAATCATGTATTCCATGACAGGTTGAAGCACATAGATATCCGATATCATTACATCTGTGGCATGGTACAGAGATGAGCCATAAAGCTCTAGTACGTTAGCACAGATGAACAGGTTTTTGATGTGTTGACCAAGCCTCTATCTCGTGTAAAGTTTCAGCACTTTCAAGATAAGCTTGGTATAGTCCGAAAGGACCTTCCTCAAAAGGGGGATTAGTTGTTGTGATGAGACATCTCTTGCTTCCAGCTTCATTGTTGTGACGTAAAGAAAGAAGATGTGATGTGACTAGTACTGAGCTTCCAGCTTCACAGCTGTGACGTAAAGCCAATCTAGTATCTTGATTCCAACCTGATGGTTGTGACGTAAAGCAAGACGATGAGATGTGACTCATACTGAGCTTCCGTCTAGACAACTATGACATAAAGCTAGTCTAGTATCTTGCTTCCAACTTAATGGTTGTGATGTAAAGCAAGACGATGAGATGAGACTAGTACTGAGTTTTTGGCTTGACAGTTGTGACGTAAATCCAGTCCAGTATATTTCTTCCATATTGATTGCTGTGATGTAAAGCAAGACAATGAGATGAGACTAGTACTGTGCTTTTGGCTTGACAGCTGTGACGTAAAGCCAGTCTAGTATCTTGCTTCCAGCTTGATTGTTGTGACGTAAAGCAAGATGAGTACCTTGCTTCCAACTTGATTGTTGTGATGTAAAGCAAGATGAGTACTGTGCTTATACCCTTATAGCTATGACGTAAAGCTATTCCAATATTATGATGATGAGCCAGCCTCGTGTTGTGGTGATGATGATGTATTAGTTTTATACTAATCCATATTGATGCAGATGATGATTGCATTCCTTTGAGAATGATGATGTTGCCAATGAAGAAAAATTTCGATGATTTATAGATATGCCAGTCAGTGTTCCAAGATGATATTGATGATTTTGTCCTCCTGATGTTGTTGATGATAAAGGGCTCTCTCTCGTCTGATGTTGTTATAGAATACCCTTCTTATTAAGGGGGAGTGTTGAAATAATGTAACTGCAAAGTGTATTCTGATTATTATTGATATATTATTCATTGGATCAATCCCCATTGTGGATTGATCATGTTGACTATTTTAAAAGGACCAAATCCCCTTTTGCGGATTGGTCATAATGTAATTGTAATAGGTAAAAGAATAAGTCGGCCCCAGAATATATCTAAGAGGCTCTAGAATATAATAAAGGTGGTTATAACCACCCAGAAGAAGAATTCGGCCCTGCCAGTGAAAGGACACTCCCACACGTGTTAGATTTGTATAAATAAGGAGGCTAGCACCTCACTTAGACACACACTCACTTGTCCATTTGAGAGACAAGTTTTGGAGCTGCAGTTGGAGAAGAGAGAGAGAGAGAGAGAGGTGCATCTTTAGGAGAGGAATTTTTGTACTTATTTGAGTTATCTCTTGGCATTGTATTGGCTATCTATAATAAGGAAGTTTTGATGGGTTTTCTTCCCCTAGAGGGTTTCCCAAGATAACTGTTGTGTCTCTTGTGATTGTGTATTTCTCAGTGATCTTGTCTCGTGTTGTTTTTATCTATTGAAATGCAAAGAACTATAATAATGTCTTAAACATTAACAAATATCAGTTTTTTCAATTCCTAAGAATTTGGCACATAAACTATGCCCCAGTACATGAGAATTTCATCATTTTCTAGCTTATAGTCTTTAATTTTCTGCTGCAAAATACCTTGTTGTAATTTTGTTATTATTTCCACATATTGCAAATCTGATTTTGCAGCCTCTAAGCTTATTTCTTTCAAATCTTATCGGTACATGCTAATGGTTGTAGCATGCAACTCATGCATCCTTATGCTAAGTGCATCAACCACCTTGTTCTCTTTCCCTTTGATATGTTTTATATCAAAGTCATATTCACTGAGAAATTATAACCACCTGCTTTGACTGGCATTTAGAGTTGGTTGTCCAAATAAATATTGCATACCACTATGGTATGTCCTCAACTCGAATTTTTCCCCATGAGGTAGTGCCTCCACATCTTCAAGGCATGCATTATGGCTTCCAACTCCAAATCATGAGTAGCATATCCAAATCATGAGTAGCATAGTGTCTTTCATGTTCCTTCAACTTCCTTGATTCATAGCATACCACATACCCATTTTGACTGAGGACTTCAATAAGCTCTTCTTTACATGCATCAGTGCATACAATGAAGACTTCATTTGGATCAGCAATCCTTAGTATTGGAGCACTTATTAATAAATGTTTCAAGTGTTGGAAACTCTTTTCACAATCCAATGTCCATTGAAACTTTACACCCTTCTTTTGAAAGGAAGTGATTGGGTGTGCAATCTTTGAGAATCCTTCAATAAATATCCTATAGTAGCCTACAAGGTCCATGAATGATCTGACCTCCGTCACATTCTTTGGCGTTGACCATGCTCTAATGTCCTTTATCTTCGCAGGATCCATTGCTATCCCTTCCTCTGAAATGATATGTCCCAAATAATGAATTTGTTTATGATAGAATGAGTACTTGCTCAATTTGGCATACAACTGATGCTCCCTTAATACTTGTAATACCATCCTCCTCATGCTCTTCCTATAACTTAGAATATATAATAATGTCATGCAAAAATACAATGACAAATGTATCTAAGTATTCTCTGAAAATACCATTCATTAAACACATGAAGACAATCGATGCATTTGATAGCCCAAATGGCACCACTATGAACTCATAATGACCATACCTTGTTTAGAAAGCAGACTTGTCAATGTCTTCATTTTTAATTCTTACCTGATGATAGCCTGATCTGAGATCAATCTTAGAGAATATTTTTACATCTTTCAACTGATCAAAGAGGTCATCGATCCTTGGCAAAGGATACTTGTTCTTCATAGTTACCTTGTTCAACTGCCTGAAGTCGATGCAAAGTATCAATGTTCCATCCTTTTTCTTCACAAATAATATTGGGGCACCCCAAGGTGACACACTTGGGAATATATACCCCTTATTAATAATCTCTTCAAGTTGCATTTGCAATTCCTTCAATTCTAATGTACTCATCCTGTAAGGGGTCTTGGATACTAGGGTTTCTCCAGACATCAGATTGATGGAGAAATCAATGTCTCTTTTAGGGGGTAATCCCGGTATTTGTTTAAACATATCCTCAAACTCTTTTAGAACTGTATAATATTCAATATTTGGCACATTATCTTTATGTGTCTCTCCTATATGTGCATCAAATATTTGACACCCTTTTCTATAACTTTTCTTCAGCTACAATGCTGAAATTTCTATGATGGTTAATTTCGTGGGAATTCCCTTTACTGTCCTTAGGTTCCCTTTCTCATCCAAGCAAGTAAATGCCTTATTATAATAGTCTAGGATAGCATGGTGTTGGTCCAACCAATCCATACCAATTAGGAATTCATAAGAACCTAAATGTATGATGTTCAAATCTGCCTTGGTGCTCAGTCCATTCATGTCCATTGGACATGCCTTAACCATCTCATTAATTTTTCTTTTAGCTCTGGTAGCCAACTACACCAACCAAGATTTTCCAAGCTTACTTCTTGGAAAATGAAATCTTTCCACCATCTTAGGATCTGGATAACTATGACTAGATCCTTAATCAATTAAAATAGAAATGGTTTGGTTGTTGATCTTACCTTCCACTTCAATCATATGTGACTAAAACTCAGCTTGCTTGTTGTCTAGGGCTACATAGATCCTAGATACATTTCTTCCCATGTCCTCCATTATATCATCTTGTTGTACATTGTGAACAGACCTCACTTTTTCACCTCTATGAGGGAAATCTCTATACATATGGTCTCCCCCACAACCCCAACATTGAATAGGTTGTTGCCTTGGTCTTTTCTCCACTGTCTCAGTCATTCTGGGTTCTCTAGAATTTGGATGTCCCTGAGAATTATTTCTGAAGAATGGTGGCTTAGTCCCCTTCTTCCTATGTTCCATCTTGTTTTTCTTCTTGTCTTTCCAATATTTTTGGAAAGTTGGTCTTCCTTTAAGTTGATCATAAAAGCATTTAGCTCGCCTTATGGTCTCCTCTAATGTTTTGGGATCATCATATTATATATTGTCACTGATCAATGATGGAAGCCCACTCAAATACCTTTGAATCTTAACCATCTCATCCTTGATGAAAGAAACATACTTCAACAGCTCTAAAAACCTCCTTTCATATTCATCTATGGTCATACTCTCAAGCTTGAGTTCAAAGAACTCCTTCATTTTTTTTTCATAGTATCTCTTAGTCAAGTATTTCTTTTGAAAATGCCTCTTGAATTCCCTCCAAGTAACATTTTTTCTCATCAATATGTTGCACTTGCACAAATTGGTCCCACCACATGGATGCATTTCCCTTGAGTTGATAGATGGAAA
>ML836808.1:27619-47783 GCA_009831015.1 Picea engelmannii | reverse complement strand
TTCCAATACCTTTCCAACACCTACTTCCATGCTCAATTCTGAGTCTTGAGCAGAAAGTTATGGTTATTTGAAATTTGTCCATTAATTCTTCTGTTCACACTTCAACTTGGTGCAAATCTGCGTTGTAATTATGCATTTTTCACCTACTCCATTGGATTTTTGGAATTATTACAATTGGTTTTCTTCATATACATATTTTGGATTGTCTTTCCAAATTTCACCTCTTTCTGGGTTCTCGGCTGCTAGTTACCGCCTACTGAAGTTTCAGGCCAATTAGTGTTTTTGGCCTTGAATGCTACTGGTACCTTCTATTCCATCTTAAACATTTTTAACATGCCAAATTTTTAATTTAGTTTCATAATTGTGTTCTATGGTTCAATATATTTCCATAAACTTCTCATGTGCCTCAATCTGATTCCAGAGCAGAAAGTTATGGCCCTCCAAAGTTAACTGAGTCTTAAAATTTACCCTCCATTGTTTGTCTTGTAACTTCCTCATAAAATCTTCATTTGACGAATGTTTTACACCATTAGAAATCTCTCTCCAGGATATTTCATTTGAGCTGTAACGATACACTTTGGTACACTCTGTTCTTGTTGCTTTTGAGTAGCTAAAAACACTATTTAGGGCCTCAAAAACACGCTGCAAAAAGATGACCTTCAAACAGTATAAAATATCATAGAAATTTACAGGTTTTTTGTTGTTGTAGACCATCCAAACGACTTCGCGTGTACAAATTTGAAAATGTACACCCATATTTAGCATGTGCAACAATGCTATAAGGTAGTGCATTCTCTGTGCACCTATAACTAATGTGGATCACTTTTCTGTCGCGCCAAAATCTGGAGGGCACTACTTTTGTGTCGCGTGTCAATATCTATTGTGCACAATTTTGGTTCATGCACTAATACCTATCGCATGCAATTTTTGTGTCACATGCTAATATTATGTGTGCATTGCACTCTATGCATCACACCATGTCAAAGTTTAGTGCTCTCCCACCACACACCAGTACTCCGCGTGCACCATTAATTAAATCACCGTGCAGTGTGAATATTCAACATGCATGCATTGCATACCAATATTGCACATGCACCAACAAATTTCATATGTGCTCTGCCAATAATCAGTGCGCACACCACACGCGCCAATATTATGTGTTTGCACACCGCGCATGCCGATATTATGCGTGTGCCCCCCAATTTGCACCACACAGTGTTAAAATTTACTACACATACCGCGCACCATAATGTTTTCACGCTTCACCCTCTTGCGTCGCACAAGGTCATATTTTAGTGCGCACACCCGCGCACCATTATTTTTCCTCGCATCACCAACTTGCATCGCACAACACCAAATTTTAGTGTGCACACCCACACATCCTAGTTTGCACTCTGTAGCGCCAAATTTTAGTGCGCACACCCATGCACCCTCATTTTTCTGCGCATCACCAGCTTGCACCCCGCAACACCAAATTTTAGAGTCCACACCTGCACACCCTTATTTCCATACATCATATGTTTTGCATCGCGCAGTGCCAAATTTTAGCGTCCTTAATTTCCATACATCACATGCTTTGCACCATGCAACACCAATTTTTTGTGTGCACACCTGCACACACTTATTCTTTGTGCATTAATTCCTCGTGAATTCCACTGCAGAAATTGGGGCTTTTGCCCAATTTTTCACCCACTTTCTACCATGGAAATTTTTCAAACATGAAATTTGTTATATTTCACTCCGATAGCACAAATTCAACCTCTGCAACAACAAAACGTTGTTGGTTGACATTCCTGGGATGAATTTTTCCCAAACTCATTCACGAATTGAAAATTTTAATCAACTAATCTCGCTCAATCTATAATGGCTTCCCTGTAACTTCTAATTCAAACAATTCTTGGTCTGAATTTGCTAGGACAAATATTAAAATTAAGAATTTTTCATCACTTGGCCAAATTTCCCAAATTCCGCACGAAATTAACAACAAAAATTGGGTTTTTTTCCCAATTCCACTCAATTGCTTCTAATTTCGCCATGGACGCACTGTAACTTGAAATTTGGCCACTCTGAAATCAATTTTCTATGGAATTTCACTTCACATTACGCTAACTCGTCCCATCCAGGCTCAGTGTTGAAAATTGAAACTCTGATACCACATTCTAGCATCCCCAACAACCAACTGGGCTATGCCAACCAAAAATTCGAACTTTGATACCAAATTAAAATATACAAGTACTCTGCAAATACATAGATTCATACAGAATAATAATAAAAATAAGCATGCAACACACACAAGAAAAACCCATAAAAATAAACACACAAATAATAATGCAACACATAATTTAACACACAATTGACACTTATCTTGATAAAAAGATCACCAACTATGTGCAGACCTTCCACGTTCCTCCCAGCCTTAGACCACACTGCTAAAAAGTATCAACAGTGGTTCACCCTTGAGTTGCGACTAAACTCCACCTTGGTAAAGGAATTCCTAACCAGGTTGATGTATCTCAGACAACACGAAAAACTCCATCATAGGTGCCAACTCGAACTAACAGCCTACAGCCCCTCATTCCCCACATGCATGTTCCACCCCAGGAAGTGTGTCCCTTCTCTACTCAACAGTCCCTCAACTGCCCCATTTCCTTTTCGGGGCTTTAGCAACAATCCAGACAGGAAGTCTCAGAGCCCTGTAGCTGCAGTTTGGCACCTTCAAGAAATCAATTCCCAACAATTCTCTCACCTAGAGAGAATTGTTCACGAACCTAACAACCCGCTTATTTTTTAAGTTTTGAGCTATTATTAGGTTTCTTTTCAATTTACTAGATAACAATAGCATAGTTAGGATCACTGAGAGAAACACAATCACAAGATACACAACATTTATCCTGGGAAACCCTCATGGAGGAGAAAACCCAACAAAACTTCCTTAATATAGATAAACAATACAATGCCAAGACAATAAACCAAAACACTAGATAATATCCAACACTGAGCAATGCACCTCTCTCTTCCTTCTTCTCCCAACTGCAACTACCAAAATTGCACACTTGATGAGCGAATGAGTGAGTGAGATAATGAGGTGTTGGCTTCCTTTATTTATACTAGATGGCAGGTGCTGGAAAGGTGTCTCTTCACTGGGTAGGGCCGACTTGTCTTCTTAGTGGTTAAACCCACTTTAATTAGGCCCGGGGGCCAACTTCTTAATTTTCATAATACAATTAGGGTTTGACCAATCCGCAAAAGTGGATTTGGTCAATTACAATGCCTGACGTGATCAATCCACAAAAGGGGATTGATCTAATGAATAATGACTCAATAATAAATAGAATACTCTTTTCATTTACAATATTTCAACACTCCCCCTTAAAAAGAAGGGTATTCTACAACATCATCAGGAGAGAGAGAGGGAGGCAACATCAACAACATCTGGAACACTCATTGGCATATCTATAAACCATTGGAAGTTTTTCTCGTCATCAATATCATCATCCACGGCAAAGAGATGGAATGACATCATCATCATCTGCATCAACATCAATTAGTATAACAATAATGCATCATCATCGTCAATAACAACACAAAGCTAATACAACATGAACAACAACATCATCACAACACGAAGGTTGGAGCATCATCAACATCAGCACTAGGCTAGAAATCTTCAGCACAAAGTTGGCATCTCAACAACATCAGCATGAAGCTAGAAATCTTCAGCACGAAGTTGGCATCTCAACAACATCAACACAAAGCTGGAAATCTTCAGCACGAGGATGGCATCACAAAAACATCAACATGAAGTTGGAAATCTTCAGCATGAGGTTGGCATCACAACAACAACATCACGAATATGGAAATCTTCAGCATGAGGCTGGCATCTCAACATCTTGTGGTACTCTACCAAGGAATCAAAATATTCCCTAGGATATAAAATCCTAATGGAGCTACCACTACTGACCAAAGCTATCATATACATGCACAAGTACTCTAACATTCCATCCTTATGGACCTTCTGGATCTGTCCAGGGATGATCAGTCCCCTAGGATTTAAAATCCTAACTGAGATATCTACTATTGGTGAGGATACCATAGTATCATCAACACTACTTCCCCTTTTGAGGGAGGTCCTTTCAGACTATACCAAGCTTGTCTCTAAAGTGATCAAACTTTACACGAGACAGAGGCTTGGTCAACACATCTGCAGCCTATTCATTTGTGCCAACATAATGGATCTTTATGGCTCCTCTCAGCACCATATCAAGAATGCAATGATACTGAATTTCTATGTGTTTTGACTTTCCATGGAACACAAGGTTCTTTGTCATTTTTATGCAACTCTGGTTATCACATAGAATTATGGTTTCTTCCATCTCCACATCAAATAGACCTGTCAACAACTGTCGAAACCACATGGATTCACAACTGGCGAAACATGCAGCAATGTATTATGCTTCTTCAGTGATGAGAGAAATACTTGATTGCTTCCTACTCTGCCATGAGATCATGGATGACCCCAAATTGAAACAACATCTTGAAGTGTTATTTCTATCATAAACACTTCCAGCTCAATCTGAATCAGTATATCCATACAATCTGAATTCATGATCTCTAGTATAACAGAGACCAAAATCCAACATACCCTTAAGGTATCTCATCACATGTTTTGCAGCAACAAGGTGAACATGTCTAGGCTCTACCAGATACTGACTCAAGGTGTTCACAAAAAAATATATATATGGCCTAGTGTTCGTTAGATACATCAACGATCCATTGATCTGTCTGTACAATGTAGCATCAACCAATTTCGACGAATTATCAACTAGGAGCTTCAAATCTGTTTCCATGGGTGTGTTAATGGATTTACACTCCAACATATCAAACCTCTTCAATATTTCAACAATATACTTCCCTTGGTTAAGGAAGATCTTCTATGGGCTTTTCCAAACCTCAAGACCTAAGAAATAATGCATTAGGCCTAGGTATTTCATCTCAAATTATGCAGCTAGCTTCTTCTTACAATAAGTGATGAGTTTTTTCTTCATCTGTCAAGAATAAATCATCTACATATAGTGGCAACATCACTGGCTCATCATTCATAATCTTGAAGTAAAGGTTAGAATCAACTTTACTCTTGGTAAAGCTCAAACTCTTCATAAAACTATCAATCCTGCCATACCAAGCTCTTGGATTTTGCTTCAATTTGCATACATGAGTCTTCTTGTCTTCAACTTCAAATCAAATTTTCACATCACTTTGTACCAATCTGGTACACTTGCTCAACTGCAACTCAATATGAATAGTCATGTGTTATCTCTATGTGCTTTCTGCAAAGCACTATCTGTCTTACTGCCTAAGAGTATGTCATCTCATCTTTCTACAATTGTTCCTTATGGAACTGGGACTCTGCACCTACAGTTGCTCTGATGCTAAGAATGGTTTCTCCATTCTCATTGTGACTGCTGAAATCTGAGAGTAACTCCTCTACTTCATCATGGAAACAACTTCATATGAAACTTAGAGTGGCTCAATAACTGATATTGAAGGTATCTCTTCTTCTTTCATGGGGGTAACTCTATATTTTATTGTAGTCATGTCTCCATGACCCAACTAATGTACTTCACCGACTTCCACTCAATTTTAAATATGGGGATTGATCCCCCTGCATCTCGTATTATATATGAATCATTGTTGTTCTTATTGTTTTCATGAATACTGCAACTATTTCTTCAATTACTAGAGCAAGTGTCTCGTCATAGTCTTCTCCCTCTTACTGGGAGAATCCTCTGGACACACATTAGGCTTTGTACATCTGCAACATGCTTGATCTTTTAGTTCAATCTTGGAAGTCAATATTGACTTCTCTTCTAGTCTCATGGAAAAATCCATATCCTAGTCTTTCTGACTGGATTCCTTACTGAAACAAGGGAATATTCATATCTCCTAGAAGTTTCTGAAGCGACGATCTAGTCTTATCATGGCATCTGTCTCCCAATCCTGTAAGTCTTCTCTTCATTTGATATTTTCTAAGATCGGGCTTACTCTTAATTTATTTTAAGTCTACAAGCACTTCATCATCTCTTATGGGGTATACTTGGTGTTGAATACCAAGTATAAATGTGAAATGGTTGAGCCATACTTCAAACGCATTCTTCTTCCCATCAAGGTGGCTTCGTTATCCTTTGACTAAGTCTTATGTGAGTTCTTGTTCTAATGTTTGGTCATCTTTGGATCCTTCTACTCCTTACAATCAATCTCCATATGAGATACTCTGGATCTCAAAAAATAGTGTATTCTTCATCTTCTTTGGTACATGGATGTATACCATCATGTACATGACTTGGGTAGTCTGCTTCATGTCTCATCTAATCTGTTTCCTTTTGCAACCTTCACTATAGCTTCCTTAGGGTTATCACCCATGACCTGAAATAAGGTCAACAAAACAACAGGAAAGAATAATACTCTTTTGATAATAGTAATAAAACAATAGCATGAATAATTGTCACAGTAAATCCTTTAGAGCTATCACTTGTGACTTGCCTAAAACAAGAATCAAAAGTAAGAAATACAATATGAATGAGATCAACACTCTTCTAGTGTTTTGATCAAACATTCCTCCATGGTAACCTGGAACCAACACAAGAAGTTTCTCCTAGGGGAGATGTTAGTTGTATCTGGTAAATGATTACAATAAGCATTTATCTCAATATGCTTACATGCTACCAAGTATAATATTTTTCAAACATTGTTGCCTCAACTATAATGTTTACTTGTAAAGGGGTAATTATCAACTTGTCATGTGCAACTTTGAATCTTATCAACTTAATCAATCAAACATGGAAGCTAGAGTCTTGTCCTCAAGAATGAGTGTGTTTCTTTTCTTCCAAGTCTCCTTCACTCAAGATGACAAGTGCTTTCTTTAACCTGTCCTCTGTACTAAGACAATATGCTCTGATAGTATTTGCAAGTAGTGGCACCATTTGGTAACAGCGGTAATAATTACCAAAACTTCAAGGTTGACTGCAACGGGTACTGCATCTGATACTTCAACTGATATTGCAACTACAACTAATTATGAAACTGCAACTGTAATTGCAATTGCAATTGCAACTTAGGGTTTTATGAGAAAACCCTAATTTTTCAAACTTCAAATTTTGAAATTCTGATCCAGGGACTAGATGCACTGGGTTGAGGCGAGTTTGCTAGAACTGTTAGATTTCAAAAATTTCAAGTTTTTCCCCTTGAAACTTGACCTGTGGAAATTTCTACTGGTACTTCTAGTATTGGTTTTGGTTTCCTGGTTTTCTGGTACTTCTGGTTTTCTAGTACCAGTCAAAATTAGGGTTTGACTTTTCGGAGTATCTGACCACTGAAAAGGTGCGCTCAAGGTGCCAAAGAGTTCCCTAGGATAGGGCACACTTTTCTAGATGGTTTTTAGGTTGATATTCCTCTTCAACAAAAAGCCCTAATTTTATTGTATGGCAACAATGACATTTTTCTTTATCCATTGAAAGATGTTCTCTTCAGCTTAGCTTTGATACCATGTTAATTTTTGAGCTATTATTAGGTTTCTTTTCAATTTACTAGATAACAATAGCATAGGTAGGATCACTGAGAGAAAAAAAAATCACAATATACACAGCATTTATCCTGGGAAACCCTCATGGGGGACAAAACCCAACAAAACTTCCTTAATATAGATAGCCAAGACAATGCCAAGACAATAAACCAAAACACTAGAAAATGTCCAACACTGAGTAATGTGCCTCTCTCTTCCGTCTTCTCCCAACTGCAACTACCAAACTTGCGCACTTGATGAGCGAATAAGTGAGTGAGATAATGAGGCATTGGATTCCTTTATTTATACTAGCTAGCAGGCGCTAGAAAGGTTTCTCTTCGCTAGGCAGGGTCGACTTGTCTTCTTAGTGGTTAAAACCACTTTAATTAGGCTTGGGGCTGACTTATTAATTTGCATAATACAATTAGGGTTTGAGCAATCTGCAAAAGGTCAATTATAATGCTTGACATGATCAATCCACAAAACGGGATTGATATAATGAATAATGACTCAATAATAAATAGAATCCTCTTTCCAGTTACAATATTTCAACATTCTTCAGTACAACTCATAAGCTAACCAGGTACAGGTACATGTATGGGTACGGTACAAGTACAGTGACAGTAACAGGAAGGTACGGAGGACAGTTGAATGAGTGAATGAATGATGGTGAAAATCCTCCGAAAATGAACTAAGTCCAAACTATATGTATGCATGTTCCCACCTTGACACTTGTCATGTTGAGAACTACCTTGGCCCACTTGTCCCCATCCTTAGAACTTAGGATAAAATAATTATCCATACTTTATACTTTAAGGAATATTAATATAATATTCATTTTTGGCTTAAGCTCCCTAGCTTAGCCCCTTATCCTTAACTTTTATCCCTCTTTCCCTATCTAGTGGAGTTTATCCCTCCATACTCTTTTACATGTTTGGTCTTCCGTAGTGATGTGTTTTTAATTAATATTTGCGTGTGATTTGCATTTATAATACAATCATATTGTTCTTTTTGTATCCAGGCTCACCAGCCTCAAAAACATGAACATATACACAAAGGCTCTCTAGCCTCAAGATCGTGCACTCAAGTTGTTGTGTGTGGTATCCTAGGATGTGCACACTTATTTTAGTGCACAGCACATATGTGTGTTATAATATGGAAGGCGCTTACAAAAATAATTCAAGACTTGGTACAAACAACACACCAGCTTATATACATATGTACATTTATAGTTGGGGTTGATCCTATGGGTATTACATTATTCAATTGATCTGTGAGACTATTTACTAGTGGGATTTGCACTAATGGCTGCAAAATTAGGGTTTTTGAATCAAATTGTATTGTAGGGTTTCAAACCCTTCTTGTCGTCTTCAACAGGTTTCTTAATCTCTTCACAAAGACTTCCTTTTGTTGGATTGACAATGTTTCTTTGACACACATATGACTATATACTTTTGCAAATCAAATTGTACTGGATTCAAAAGATGATAATATTACTATTGAATCCACCTTATTTGGAGACATTGTTTGTATTCTAGGGGTTGGTACATGTTACCTCACTAGGTGGTACCCTATATTTTCACTTGGATACACCATTGTAAGCCCATGGATGCAAGTCAAAAGCCATGTAAACCATAGTGGATGAATTTGTAATGGATTCACAAACTTGATCCGACCATGATCAGTTCCCTAAGTCCTCGTCTCAATGTCTCTCATCCTGGATAGGATTGGAGGCCTTGGCATGGATCTATTGGAATGCATGGTTTTGTGGAGCCTTGAGTCATATGTAGAGGTGATTGCAGTTTGTGGGACCTAGTCTGGTCCATATCATGCACACCTATTTCTTCCCTGATTATTTTCTATTGAGTTTGTAGGCATCCCTTGGCCATGGTGCATCTATAGTTCTTGTTCTTAACATGGCAGTCTCACAGAGTTTTCATCATTTCATGTCTTTTGAGGTAGTTCACAGATCCCAATGCAGTGGGTTCCTGGAGATAAAAGTACAACATGGATTCAAAATGATCAGAAAATTTTTATGAGAAAAACCCATATTGCACATTTTATATTGATGAAATATTAAGGGAGATATTGTCTGCCAAAAGAAAATCACCCCATCCTTCCAAGAAAATCATTGGGCACATATCCCAAGTCAAATGGTCAAGGAATGGAACATTGGGGTCTACTAGCCTTCAAAAAAATTCTAGCAAGTCAAATATGCTCTTCTCTCCAAGTTAAACAATTAATTTATCCACCAAATGATCAAATCATCCCCTTTGGGACAAATCGTAACTCCTCTTTGGTGGTCAAGCTAGACGTTGGAGTCAAAGAAGGGTCAATGTGGAAAAATGATGACCATTTTAGCTCATTATTCAAAGGGAATTTGTCCCCAAAGTGGAATGTTGGACTTACTCCACCAAATCGCACCATCTTCAAGGCCATAGGAGCTCTCTCTTGGTGGAACAAATCTCTCATGTGGAAAAATCAAATGGTCAATCATTCTGAAAATGGAATTTATCCCACTTTTTATTATGGATCTAAGTAATAAAAATATTATCCAATGATTTATCCTCCAACTAACTATGGATGAGAAAACCAAGAAAATTATTATTTTATGAGGGAGGTAGAAACTAGCGGTTACAATAAAAACTATATAAGGGTAACCCCTCCTCTCATTTGATGTTGTTGAAACTTTGTGAGATCATAATTCCATATTTTGGAACTCAATTCTCTTGTGTAATTGTGGATTGTCTACTATAATGCTTGTTTTTATTGGAAAAGGATTATTTTAATTGTGCTTTGATAAGGGTTCCTTCAGAGAATTGCAAGAGGTGACCAATCAATCCATTGAGGGCGTTGCATAGTCATGTGGAAGAAAGGAAATAGACTTTGGTCTCTTTCTTTCTTTGTGGCTTATTAGTGAAACACACCCAAGTTGTTGGACCAACTTCCTTGGAAGCAGCTTCAACCAAGTGGTAGGTTATCACTTTGACCCTAGTTGATTGGTTGTCTTGAAGACCATCCATTAAGGAGCTCTCCTATCAAATCCAAGGGTGAACTCATCTATTGTTGAATTTCTAGCATTGGGGGCAATAATCTTTCGACTCCAAACCCATTCAACTAGAAATACATTCAGCCAATCTTGAACTTGTGGGATCACAATCACACAAACTAAGAGACATCTAAAGGTAAAAAAAAGGTAAAGGTAAATCTCTCAATTTCTTCAACCATTTAATTTCAAAATATTTTAAATAATCTCTTATTATAAAAAGAAAATACAAAAAAAAACATACCCTAGCTTAGTATTTCATTTATATATCTTATAAGTTAGTAGATATTGGATTTTTTGTTGCTTGAGAATTTATCTAGCCCAAGATATATTTACCCTTGAGTTTTATGCTTCATTGAACATATATTACAAGGGTTTTCTTGAGAAATAGTATGCAGATCTGTGTTGTTACAACCAAGAAAATATTCAGATCTACACTCTTGTTGACAATAAAAGGGGTGCATATTGTAAGTATCTACATCCTAAAACCTTTTACATTTATTCCAGATCTGATTTACAAGTTTTATCTTCATTTTTTGGTTAGTATAGAAGAAAAATACAACCTTTTAAACATTTTTCTTTGTTGTAGTAATTTTGGGTTTTGACCCTAGGGAGAATTGAACCCCAATTCTGTAAAAGTAATTTTCAACCAGCTGAAAATTAATTTTGCAACATATATGAAGGCTCTAGGGAACAAGATTCATTTGTACTTTGTTGTCCTATCCTCTAAACCCACAAATCTATTGATCTAGTGTACTTTTACACTTGTGGGAGGCCTCAAAATGCCATTTTCGTATTGGTTTTCTACATTTTATATGTTTTTGCAAGTCTGATACAACATGATAGCAAGAAAAATCTTATTTCCAGCCACTACATCCAAGGTATACACATTGTAAATCATCTAGAAAGTGGTAAGTGTTAAATTTAGAGTTGATATTAAGTTCTTTTCAATTTACTAGACAATAATAGCATAAGCAGGATCATTAAGAGAAACACAATCACAAGGTACACAAAATTTTGTCCTGGGAAACCCTCATGGGGGAGAAAACCCAGCAAAAACTTCCTTAATATAGATTGTCAATACAATGCCAAGACAAAAGACAAAACCACTAAGAATAACCAAGACCTTGCATGTGACCTTGCATGTGCCTCTCTCTCCTACTTCTGGCAATTGCCGCTATCTCCAAAACTTGCGCAGTAGATGAGTGACTGAGTGAGTCATCATCCTCTCCTATTTATACTAGTTAATAGGCGCTAGGGTTTTGTCTTTTCACCAAGCAGGGCCGACTTCTTTAACTAGTAGTTAAAACCACTTTAATTATCCATAAGGGTCGACTTATCAATTAGCACCATATAAACATGGTTTGACTAATCCAAAATAGGGTATTTGGTCATACATAAGTCCTAACATGATCAATCCACAAAAGGGGATTGATCTATATAATAATAACTCAATTATATTTAGAATATTTTTCGCAGTTACAATATTTCAACACTCCCCCTTAACAAGAAGGGTATTCTACAATGCAACATCATCGCGAGAGAGAGAGGAAAGCAACATCATCAACATCTGGAACATTGACTGACACATATATAAATCATCGAAAGTTTGTCTCATCATCAATAACATCATCGTTCACAGCATGGAGCTGGAATAGTATCATCATCGTCATTCTCAGCATGGAGATGGAATAGCATCATCATCATCATTCACAACATGGAGTTGGAATAGCATCATCATCATCATTCTCTACATCAACATCAAGTAGTATAAAACTAATACAACATCATCAATCAATACAAGACTGATACATCATCATCAACATCTTTAGCATGAAGTTGAAGTAGCAACATCATCATCATCTTCAGCGTGAAGCTGAAGTAGCATCATCATCATCATCTTCATTATGAAGCTGAAGTAGCATCATCATCAATAGCATGAAGGTAGAATAATAATATCACCAACACGAGGTTGGTACACAAACATCAACAACACGAGGTTGCTACAACGACATCAACAGCACGAGGTTGGAGCAACATCAACAGCACAAGGCTGAGACAACATCATCAACACGAGGTTGAACATCATCAACACAAGGTTGAGATAACAACAACATCAACACGAGGTTGAGATAACAACATCATCGGCATATGAAAACAAAATGAGGCAGGTGTAACAACAACATTTTGTGGTACTCTAACAGTCCCTAGGGATCTGCCCAAGAATCATAAGATTCCCTAGGATATAAAATCCTAATGGATCTACCACTTGGTACTCTGATAGACCGTCCTTACCGTACCTTCGAGATCTACCCAGGAATCATAAGATTCCCTAGGACTATAAAAATCCTAACAGAGCTACCACTACTGACCATAGCTGGCATATACATGCACAGGTACTTTGACATATCGTCCTTACCGGACCTTCGGGATTTGTCCAAGGATGATCAGTCCCCTAGGATATAAAATCCTAACTGAGCTACATGTTCTTGGTTAGAATACCATAGTATCATAAACATCACTCCCCCTTTCAAAGGAGGTCCTTTCTCACTATACCAAGCTTGTCTCGAAAGTATTCAAACTTTCCATGAGAAAGAGGCTTAGTCAACACATCTGTAACCTGCTCATTTGTGCCAACATATTGGAGCTTTGCAGCTCCCCTCTGCACCATATCACGAATGTAGTGATACCTGATTTCTATGTGCTTCGACTTATTGATTGCATCCCCCCTCCCCTCTTAGGGGTTCTACGACCTCCCAATCTAGGATCTTTCAATATGTTGAGTCGAATTGACTCTTTGGGCCTTTTCTAGACCCCAATTAACTTACACAGGTCCCCTCTCATCTATTGGTGCAGGTACTGTGACACCTGCGACCTCTTCCTACAAGCTTCTGAAATGTCAAGTTTCAGGTGCTAGCTCTTTTTTTCATTTAGCCCTTTCTTGGATGTGAGCTCAAGTTATGACCTCACGTAAATACGTGATTGCGGGCGCAACCTAGAGTGGTTTAAGACCAACCCGCTTTTCTCGCCACAATTCACCTCCAATCGCCACGCATCCCTTTTAGAATATCGTGGTTTCAATTGCGGCCCGCTCTAAGAATTTTAAATATTGAGCTTGTTCTAGCCCTGCAATCTAGCTTGATCATCGATCTTCTAACCTCGATGGTGCTTCGTGATCAATGACTAAGATCTGTTCTCTTTTTCTTCCTTCTCTCCTCCTTTCACGCGCCTTCCCATATCTCCGCGATCTGTCAACATGTGCCCTCCTTTCAATCAACGGTCGTAATTGATTTCGTCTTTCAGCCTTCGGAAGTTTAAACTCTCAACTCTTTGCTTCCTCCGCAGTGATTTCTCTGAAATGACAGATATTTTTCCACGCGTCCCCCCTCAAATCAACGACTCTACCTCCACTTTGGGACTTTGGCCCTTTCAACCAGATCAACGGTTCTTTGGCCCCCTTCTCGATCGATGATTGAGATCTCCTTCAGTGTTTCAGATTTTTCCCCCTCCGTTGTCCTCCAGAGTTCTAGATTTGGCGCTCCGTGTCCACCTTCAAATCGACATCTCTTATCTGCTTCCAATATTCGAGCTTCGGCAATCTCAAATTATCCTCCTTCGATTTCTCCCAGAGTTCACGATCTGTTGACACGTATCCTTCTGGATCTGACAACCTAGATTCACTTCGGTTGTAACACCTTGTTTTCCCTAGTCTTTAAATATAACTTTATTGGCCAAGAACTATGGAAAACTCAAAGTGTGAATGTTTGATGTGATGTACCTTTGCATAAAAGGTCGATGAATGTAAATACTATTATTTTAATAGATAATGGAAACGTATTGCATAACTGTTGAGAAGGGGATGTTCTAAGAGGGACCACGATTTCTAATGAAAAGGTGGTGGAGGGTACCCGGAATGGTTACGTTAACCTCCACCGAACCAGTACTATGTTGGTTTTAATTGCTCAAGATCAGAAAAACCCTCTGACCCGTAATGAATTACAGTCAGGATGGTAGGTGGGAAGACCTCCTCAAGAGTTAATGAGGGGATTGGGAAGACCGCCCATCTGTAAGGCTTTCGGACCTGACCACAAACTGGGGATTCAAGCCACATGCAATATTGTTGAGGAAGGCAAGAAAGGAAGCGTGGTGTGGGTAGAGGGAGACCTGTGGTGAATAATGCAGAGACGAGAGCGGAAACTCTCGGGTCCGAGAAAGGATTGAAAGCGAAAAGTGAGTTCTGATCACATGGAATAGAGACTGAGTCAGGAGAAGAAAAGTAACCTTCGTCCTCGTCTATTCCTGTAAAGGGAGAAGGAGAGTAACCTTCGTCCCTAAATTCCGTTGAGCTAGAAGTGAGAGATTGAATCTCAAAGTATCGTGGCCTAAGCTCGAGGGTGGCCAGTGATAAATCCATCGAAATTCACTGAGCCTATGGTTGGGTGGAAACGAGCACCCCTCTCAGCAGTCGCATCATGCTTTACAGCTCTAATAAGTGTTTTTATGCCTTGTGCTTGGAATTAGAAATAGTGAATTGCATGCTTGTATTTATATGTCTAAAATGGTTTTTGTACTGAATGATTAAGTTAGAAGTATGCATTCATTCCTTGAGAACTTTCATATTTACTTAATTTCCTTATGCCCTAGCTTAATTCCTCGAAAGCACCTTCCCAAAGAATTTTGTCACCTTCCTAGAGTCATGTGAGTACTTCCTGATTTCGGAGGTTAAACTCTGCAATCATTGCGAGGACAGAGTCCAATAAGCTCAAGAGAGGTAGGGCATGTATGCACCGAGTCTCTATAAGGTGGGAAGAGACCGAGACCATCTTAAGTCCTAAAGTTGAGGAATGAATGTAAGGAGTTCGCGTAAGAACGCTTCCAAGCGTTACGTTCAAGAGAAAGAATGAAAAACCCTTAAGCCTTTCAGAACCAATGAAGCCCAGGAAGAATAGTGAGGTTCAAGTATCAAAAGGGAATATCCTTTCATTTAAAAGATGAACGGATGAGATCCGTTTGGGAGGACCCAGGGTCTGTCGCGGTTGTTAGATTTGAAGAAGGGGCGCAGGCGTTAATGCCTCAACTCCTTCAGTCTTCACACGATCGCACATCGAGAGATTGGGCTGTAGATCTAAGGATCTATCGGGACCCTCCTTGTCCGTCGGATTTGGGTGCTCCGAAATATCGGCATTTTAGAAGTTGGGAATATGAAGGAAGTTGTGACTGGAAGGTCGCAAGTCGTGAGATCCCGAAATCATCGGAACCATCCATCGGAAGGGATGCGTGACGAGAGATCATTGTTTCACTGACTCATAGGAGGGAAAAGTCAAAGGGGAGAATAGTGAGAACTCCAAGGCCTGAGTTCGCAATTTGAAAGTGGTCGTCAGATCCAAAGGAGCGTGAGCCATTGATTTGGTGCTTTGAAATATCAGTATTTCGGCAGTTGGGAGAACAGAGGTGAATCGTATCGGGAGTTTCCGATACGTGAAATTGTGACACGACCTGGACTGTCAGATCATGGAAGAATCGGGACCGTTGATCTGTGGCGACGAGATATCGGCATTTCAGATGTCAGGAGAAGGCAGGTGAGTGACCTTCCAACTTCACTAAATGCAAAGTCCCAATAAGCACTTGAGGTTGATCCCTGGGTCACAGCTAGTGGTCACCTGAAGGAGGAACTAGCAAGTGCTAGGCCCCTGTCGGGATTTTGGAGGTTGGGAGAGTCGAGGTGACTCGCATGTTGAATACCTGACATGCGAAGTCCCGAAATTACTTTTGGGTAGGCGGGTGGTCATAGCATGTGGCCGCGTGAGAGAAACTTGCATCAAGTGCTTGTTCATGCAGGCCAAGTTTCAGAAGTAGTTGATCTGGTCCGTAGATAAGGAGGGCGCAGATTTGAATCGTCGATTTGGACGTTATCGTCAAGATCGTGAGATCGATGATCCCGTAGCATTGCGGGGATAGGAGCTGCAAGGAGTTTAAGCTATTGAGGGTGAACTGCAATTCAAACCATGGTTTTGTCAAGAGGACACATGGAGGTTGTGAGAGAATTGTGGGCCCAAAAGCAGTTTGACTCCAAACCACTTGTGGTCGTGTCTGCAATCATGTGGTCATTGCCAAGGTCACATCAAGAGGGGGCTTATCAAACAAAGGAGCTAACGCCCGACACTCTAAGTTTTCGCAGCAGAGTGTAAGGGAAGGTCATGTGTGCCCCTTAAACCTGCACCAAGGAACCGAAAGGTTCTGCGTTTAACTATAGAACGAGACCATCAAGGTCTTAGAGAATTGTTTAGATTCAGAACTGGAGAAATCGATTATTTGATGAAAAAAGATTTTTTTTTTATTTCTCATCGTGGGTGTGTTACAAATTGGTATTAGAGCATGGTTACAACACTTGACCTACTTGGGATCACGGACGAGTCACTTAAAAACTCTATTGGAGTACCTTTAAAAGAATGACACTCTACCTTACCTCTTTCTTAAAAAGTCTGATTTAAAAATGTTAATAAAGAAAAGAATGAAATTTTCTATTGTGTGTATGCATTTAGGACATTGAGCCATGTATTGTTCATAAACTAATAGATTGTTAGCTAACAATAAGTGTTTTTGACAACACTCGAGCAATCAGTGAATCATGGGAAAACTCCAAGATTAAAGGATGGTGACATGTCATGAAGTGGGGGATGGCTCCCACAATAGAGATGAAGAATCTGACGAAAGAAGGGCGGTGGAAACCCCTCCAGATCTGGCTGAATCTATAAGGATCCTCAGGGCTGAGTTACAGATTTTCAAGGCTGACAAAAAGAGATTGATAAAGGAGCAAGAGAAACAAATAGAAATTAACACAGTCTTGCTACAGAACTTATCCGACATATAGAGGCAACTGCAGCACGAACCCACAACCAGTCATGCAGATCGACGACACAAGAAGAGAGGTCAGAGTCCACCTGAGACCCGAAAACATGACTCCATAAGTGACCCCACTGGGAGAAGTACTGCGAAGAAGGTCCAACCTGGAGGCAGGGGACACTCAATGGGAGAATCCTCTGGAAAGGGAGCTGAAAACTCCAAAGGATCTTCTAGTAGTAGGGCCAGCTCGCATTCTCAGGGGAAAGGAAGAAACGGAAGTGTTCCAAACCCTATGGTCCTGAAGAGTTTCAAAAATCCAAACCACCCTCTTTCGACGGAGATATTAATAAGGGAGAAGAGGCGTAAGCTTGGCTTCTTGGTTTAAAGAAGTATTTCAGATTCCATGACTACTCTGAAAACTTGAAGACTCGAATAACCACCTTCAACCTGAATCGAAAGGCTTCCATATGGTGGGAAGACCTTAGGAATGTGAAAGGAGTCCATGAGAAGTGCTTGTCATGGAAACAGTTTGAGAAATACTTCATGAATCAATATCTGTCAGAAAAATACATGGATGGGAAAACTAAGGAATTCTATGAACTCCGGCTGGGGCAGCTCACCATAGAGGAATTTGTCAATAAATTACTTGAACTACTGAGGTATGTACCCTACATAAAAGATGAAAAAGAAAAAATGCAGTGGTTTATTAGTGGGTTACCTCAGACCTACCAGGATATGATTGAGTTCGACGAACCAAGGACCTTAGAAGAAGATCCAGAAGGTGAGGTATTGTTATGAACAGTTTGGGAGCAAGACAAGACCCCACGAGGACTGGAAGAAGAAGAATAGTTTGGGATTCCAAAAGAAAAGGTTTAACTCCTAAAGATTTAAGAACTATGGAAAAGATTCTAAGGGGAGCCTTCCTGCTAGAAGTGTATACCAGCAAAATTTCCCCTCTCAAAGTGGAAATAAACCTTTCCAGACAGTCCCAAAAAAGACCGATAACCTAAAGAAGGAACCCTTAAAATGTTGGGGTTGTGGAGAAAATCATAGATTGAGGGATTGCCCACACAGAAAACAAAACAGAAAGGGGATCTACGATATCCAAAAATCTACCACCGTCAATGGTGTGGCTAGGAGCATGCCACGAATCTATGCAGCCCTGGACAATAATCAAGCCAACCACCAAGCTTCAGTAGTGGAGCAGAAGGTATGATCGCCAACCATCCAATTTCTATTTTAATTGACCCAGGTTCTAATTTGAGTTATGTGGCCCCTCAGACTGTTGATAAGTGTAAACTGCAACCAATTAGACATGTTAAACCATGGTTGGTACAACTAGCCATGGGAACAAAAGAAAGGTGGCAAAGGCCATACCAGCCTGCCAATTCATCATGGGTCGATTGCCCACCTGAGCGACCCTTAACATACTTCCCATGGGATCTTATGACCTGTTGATTGGTATGGATTGGTTGCTTTCTTATAAAACTAAAGTGGATTGTTATCATAAAACTTTAGAATGTGTAAACGAAGAAGGGAAAAAGATGACCCTCCAAGGGATTCAGAAGCCTGTCTCAGTGAGACAAATATTGGCCCTTCAAATGAAAAAGTATTGAAGAAAAGGGTGTTCCTTATATGAAATACAGGCGTCGGAATCTATTGAGAATGACAAACCAAACCTATAGGACCACCCCATATTAAGAGAATACAAGGATGTGTTCCCAGAAGAAGTACCAGGTCTACCTCCGAGAAGGGATATTGACTTCTCGATAGAACTTACACCGGGAGCAGTACCAACATCTAAAACGCCATACAGAATGAGCATGCCAGAGTTGGTTGAGCTCAAGCTATAGCTAAAGGAGATGATGGACAAAGGCTACATCCAACCCAGTGTATCTCCGTGGGGAGCGCCCGTCCTGTTTGTGAAAAATAAAGATGGCACACTCCAACTATGCATAGATTATAGACAACTCAATAAGGCAACCATAAAGAACAAGTACCCCTTACCAAGAATTGATGACCTGTTCAACCAATTGGGAGGTGCATCCATATTCTCAAAGATCGACCTAAGCTCTGGCTACTATCAAGTCCATATTAAGGATTAATACATCCACAAAACAGCCTTCAGGATGAGGTATGGTCACTATGAATTCGTAGTGGTGTCATTTGGGTTAACCAATGCCCCCGCCACTTTTGTGTGCTTGATGAATAATGTACTCAACAAACTTTTGGACAAATTTGTATTGGTTTTCATTGATGATATCCTAATCTACTCCAAGAACAAGGAGGAGCACGAAGAACATCTTAGACTCCTAGTTCAAGTACTAATATAGCATCAGCTCTACACTAAGTTTAGCAAGTGCGACTTCTTTCAGAAGCAATTCCATTACCTAGGCCATGTCATTTCTAAGGAAGGAGTGGCAGTAGACCCCAACAAGATCAAATCTATTATGGAATGGCCTACCCCAAAGGATGTATCTGACATTAGATCCTTCATGGGCTTAGCGGGATACTATAGAAGGTTCATAAAAGGGTTTTCCAAGATTGGTTGTCCAATCACTGCCCTTCAGAAAAAGGGGATTAAATTCATTTGGACATTGAAATGTGAAGAAAGATTTCAAGAACTGAAATACCTCCTGACCCATGCACCCATGCTATAGATTGCAAACCCAGATAATGATTTCCTTGTGTGTACAGATGCCTGGAAGGAAGGACTC
>ML836808.1:0-27519 GCA_009831015.1 Picea engelmannii | reverse complement strand
GTGGGAGGCTTCTCGCAAACTATCACTTCACCACAAAGAATCTTAAGACTAGTGCCTAAACAAAGAACACTAGGTGAAGGTACGAGTTAATTGTTTCAAAGGCTTGCTGAACTAGTAAATAATGGAGAAAATAAAGTGAGAAATTAGCAAGCTAAATTACCCCAATTCTTCAAAATAATAGTAAAGTAATGCAAAATAGATAGGGGTGAATGTCCTTACTGTTGAAATATTGCAACTAGGAAGAATATTCTAAATATAATTGAGTTATTATTATATTGATCAATCCCCTTTTGTGGATTGATCATGTCGGGACTTATGTATGACCAAATCCCCTATTGTGGATTGGTCAAATCATGCTTATATGGTGCTAATTGAGAAGTTGACCACTAGGGATAATTAAAGGGGTTTTAATCACTAGTTAAAGAAGTCAGTCGTGCTTGGTGAAAATACACAACCCTAGCGCGTATCAACTAGTATAAATAAGAGAGGATGATGCCTCACTTACTCACTCACTCAATCACTCATCTAGTGCGCAAGTTTTGGAGATAACTGTAGTTACCAAAAGAAGGAGAGAGAGGTGCATGCTCAGTCTTGGTGGTTTTTTCTTTTTTCTTGGTGGCATTGTATTGGCAATTTATATTAAGGAAGGTTTTGTTGGGTTTTCTCCCCCATGAGGGTTTCCCAGGATAAAATGTTGTGTACCTTTTGATTGTGTTTCTCTCAGTGATCCTACTTATGATATTATTGTCTAGTAAATTAAAAAGGACTTAATAGCAACTCTAAATTTAA
This sequence comes from Picea engelmannii, assembly GCA_009831015.1. Classification (NCBI taxonomy): domain Eukaryota; kingdom Viridiplantae; phylum Streptophyta; class Pinopsida; order Pinales; family Pinaceae; genus Picea; species Picea engelmannii. The sequence goes on along the minus strand of ML836808.1, from coordinate 26,730 downwards.
CATGGTATCAGAGCTAAACTGAGTAGAACACCTTTCACTGGGTAGCAAAAAACGTCATTGTTGTCGTACAAGAAATTTAGGGCTTTTTATTGGAAGATAATTTTAGCCTAAAAATCATCTAGGGAAGTGTGCCCTAGCCTAGCGAACTCATTGGTAGCTTGAGCACACTTTTTCAGTGGCCAGAGCCTCCAAAAAGTCAAACCCTAGTTTTGACTGGTACCAAAAAACTAGAAAACCAGGAAACCAGAACCAGTACCAGAAGTACCAGTGAAGATTTGCACAGGTCCAATTTCAAGGGGTAAAATTTGGATTTTTTGAAATCAGACTGCTCCAGCCTACTCGCCTCAACCCAACACATCTAGTCCCTGGATCAGAATTCCAAAATTTGAAAGTTGAAAAATTAGGGTTTCCTCATAAAACCCTATGTTGTAGTTGCAGTTGCAATATCAGTGACAGTTACAATTTCATTATCAGTTGCAGTTGCAGTGCCAGTTCCTTCATGCCCGTTTCAACACCAGTTGCAGTGCCAACACCAACTGCAGTACCAGTTGCAGTGAAAGTTTTTTTTTTTTGAAGTGTTGGGACTGTTGTTTTATTGCACCTTACCCTAGCAAGACACTGTTAGAGGTATGTACTTACATATGGTTAAAATGTATTATTATTATAAAGGGGTACTTGCAGGAGAAATGATTTGTTGACAATCATAGATCCAAAAGGATCTCAGATCCAACCCATTTAGAGGAACAACACACCCTAGGTTTGATTAGTTTGATATGCATCTATTTATGACATTATTTTGACCTTATGAACATCTAGGTTGTATGTTGAAGTTATGACCATCATACTAACCCTTGGTCAAAATTAAAGTCAAGGTATTGGAATGAGATTAGAGTTTATTCTCTAAATTAGATTTCTGTCAAGATAACATATTGTCTTAGTACATATGACATGTTGAAGAAAACACTTGTCAGCTTGAGTGAAGGAAACTTGGAAGAAAATAAACAAACTCATTCTTGAGGACAAGACTCCAGGTTCTAGGTTTGATTGATTAAGTTGATAAAATTCAAAGTTGCACATGACATGTTTGATAACTACCTCATTACAAGTAAACACTATATTTGAGGTAGTAGTCTTTGAAAAGTATTATACTTGGTAGCATGTGAGCATATTGAGATAAATGATTATTGTAATCATTTACCAGATACAACTAACATCTCTAGGAGAAACTTCTTGTGTTGGTTCCAGGTTACCATGGAGAAATGTTTGATCACAACACTAGAAGAGTGTTGATCTCATTTCATATTGTATTTCTTACTTTTGATCTTTGTTTGAAGTAGGTCACAAGTGATAGCTCTAAAGTAGCTATTGTGATGATTATTCATGCTATTGTTTTATTATTATTATCAAAAGAGTATTATTCTTGCTTGCTGTTTTGTTGACCTTGTTTCAGGTCACATGTAATAACCCTAAGGAAGCTATAGTGATGGTTGCAAGAGGAAACATACTATATGAGACATGGACCAGACTATTCAAGTTGTATACGTGATCGTATACTTCAGAAGATGAAGAATAAACTACTTTTGAGATACAAAGTATCTCATATGGAGATGGACTGTAAGGAGAAGAAGGCTCCAAAGATGACCGAACATTAGAACAAGAACTCACATTAGACTCGTTAAAAGGATAAAAAAGCCACCTTGACAGTAAGCAGAACATGTTTGAAGTTTGACTCAACTTTACATATTAAGACTTGGTATTCAACACCAAGTATATCCTGTAGAGACTATGAAGTCTTTGTAGACTCAGAAGAAATCAAGAACAAAGTGAGCATGATCTCAGAAAGGATCATATGAGAAAATGAGACATATTCCAGGACTCACATACATATGCCAAGAGTTGAGAAGACTAGATCGTAGCTTCAAGGAGAAATGAAATCTTCTCAGAAGATTCCCTTGTTTCAATAACAGAGAAGGAAGCCAGTCATAAGGACTGGGATATGGATTTTCCCCTAAGACGAGAAAGGAAGTCAGTGGTGATTTCCAAAATTGATCTAACAGATCAAGCATGTTGCAGATAAAAGTATAAATATGTACAAAACCTGATTTGTGCCCAGAAGATTCTCCCACCAAGAGGAAGAAGACTATGACGAGACACTTACTCCAATAATCGAAGAAGTAGTTCCAGTATTTGAAGACAACCAGAACAAACGTGATTCATATACAATATGAGATGCAGGGGGAGGAATCCCCATATTTAAAATTGAGTTGAAGTTGGTGCAGTACATTAGTCGGGCCATGGAGACATGACTACAATAGTAGATAGAGTTACCTCCATGAAAGAAGAAGAGTTATTTTCAGTATCAGTTATTGAGCCACTCTCAGTTTCAGATGAAGTTGTTTTCGCAATAGAGTAGAGGAACTACTCTCATAGCTCAACAACTACAATGATTCTCAACTTCAGAGAAGCTCTAGGTGTAGAGTCCTAGTTCCAGAAGGAACAATTGCAAAAAGAGTAGAGGACATACTCTCAGACAACGAGATAGATAGTTCTTTGTAGAAAGCACATAGAGCTAGCACATGATTGTGCATATTAAGTTGAAGCTGAGAAAGTGTACCAGGTTGGTACAATGAGATGTGAAAATTTGGTTTCAAAATATAGGACAAAGATACTCATGTCTAGAAGTTGAAGCAAGCTCCAAGAACTTGGTATGGCAAGATTGATAGTTTTTGATGACCTTGGGCTTTGTGATCCCCTACCCTAGGGATAACTAAGGATATCATGTATCAAGGCCCACAAATCCTGGACATGGAGCGCCGAGAGCCGAATGACTGGAGCATGGCCCTAGAGGGCCCCTCTTTTCTTTAGTGCAACCCATTTATCAACAACAACAATATCCATCTCACCAGCCTGGTCTTGAAGTAGCAGTAAGTCTTTCTCCATGAGGTAATGAGTCTGGGTATCATGGTATGTGTCACTCTAATTATTGAAGCACTTAAATATGTTTCATTGAATTCTCCTTCATTTCATAACATTTGCTTGGAAATTCTTCTCTTTAACTTGTTCATACCTGGAAGGGTGACATGATTCCCTAGTAAGTTTATCTCCCTTTAGGATGGGTTTCCACTTGGTGGGTCTATGAAATGTCATCGTCCATTCCGTCCATGCTTTCCACTTTCCATCTTTATTCCTCTCATTTCCCCCCTAGATTTGTTTGGGCATTGGGATTTTCCACACTGGGAAGGGTTGTACCTTGCCTTGTGGGAAGAAGGGGCTAAAGGCCCAAAGGGTAAAAGTAGCTTGCAAGAGTTAAAATCTAAAAATGATACCTTTGAGATGCTTCATCCAAGGATTCTCGAGAAAGCAGTAAAAAGCTTCTCAGTAAGAAAAGGGAACCCATAAGATAAACAAACACCCAAGGTATTAGTTGGTGGATGGGAGGTCTCATCATGATCCGACCTATTATGACCATGGGCATGTAGCAGCATGACACTACCATATATCTGGTCACCAAACCGGGGTAGTGGCTCTTGGTGGCATAGCCAAGAGAAAGGGGGTCTCATCACAAGCCAACCTTCTCATCTCTGTGAAATGCTTGTGGATAACACTGTCACCTCTGGTCACTAAGCCAAGACAATGTCCCTCAACTCTTCTCTTGAAGAATAAAAGAAAAAGATCAAATGCAATGAAGCTAAGAATAAAAGGCATTGAATGGGCTAGGAAAAAATGGCATTTATGACAAGGTGCAACTCGCCCTCTACAAAGGCACCCAGATGTAAGGTCTACATTTCCCTGTTATCATTGCACCCCATGGCCAAACACTTACCCCACACCACCTCACACACACTTACATGACCTAGATTGGCTCTCACGTGGGAAACACCCCAAAATTAAGGAGGATTATCCCAATAGGACACCCTGAGACCTTCTCCAAAACTGACTTGTTAAATTGCATAACATCTTTGAGCATTTGTCTGGGTAAAGGGGGGTTTGATGCACATGTTTGGGTAATTTAATATTAGATGTGATTTACATGTTATGATCCTTGTGACTTATGAACCCCTGGAGGGCGTGCTTGTTGTTGTTGCAGGACTTTCCCAGTGGATAGGTACACGTGAGGGAATGATTAGCTCGGACCTCCATGGGGATGAAAGCCCACATATGGATGCTGTAACCCCAAATAGGGGCAAGGATACATCATAGACTTGCACCAGGAAGAAAGAAGGACGTTGCCCTTGGAGACACTCTGCCAGACCTAGACCCAGGGGGATCTTGCTCTTCCACTTGGACGTTGACCTTTGAGAGCCCATGAAATCATCATTATAACCCTGGACATCATCCAGATCTAGGGTTTTCATTTTGAGGATAGTTGTGAGTTGATTGGCACACGTGGGCATCATCCAGGGCCTTTGGAAGCCAAACGTTCTCCATTTGGAGCCCAACGTTCCACTTTAGGGGCTCAACGTCACCCTAGAAGGGCATGACATCACCCTTGGAGATGATTTCAGGGGTTAATTACTTTATTTATATAAATAACTGAATTTTGATGTAATTTGGCCAGGTCGACCTTTATTTGACCTAAACAATAATTAAGGTCATTAGTATTGTATAAATAGAGAGAAAGTACTCTCATTTTTTATCATAACTCATCTCTCACAAGAGGGAGGAATGAAATTTTCACCCTAAAGGGGTTATTGATTGAAATTACCAAGGAACACTTGCTTGGAGGCTATTTTGGATGCATTTTGGATCATTTCTTGATGAAATTTTGGCAAATCTAGGGTTTTTGTGCTTGATTATTCTTGGTGAAGTAAGTAAATCTGCAATTTTCATTTCATGATAAATGTTTCTGGTATGTTTACTTGTTCATATGTAAGATTATGAAATTGCTTACTTGAAACCCTAGGAGTAAGAAACATAAGGTGTTTTTTTCTTGCTCTTTATTTTGCTAGTTTTGCTTAAGAAATCTTGTCTAGACAAACTTCTAGATCCCTAAAGTGCTAGCACTTTAGAATCTTTGTCTGGTTCTTATTGCATTAAATATTTTTCAAGAGTCTAAGGATAGGAGAAATCACTAGGGCCTAGAAGTGCCTACACACTAGTTGAACCTTCTCTTTGAGGCTTGGTGCTTGAGAACTTAAGGTACTACTTCTCAAGCTTTCACCTTGTTATCTTTTAGACAAGTATAATCATTGTTGTCTCTCCAAGTTAATGTGTTGATATAATTGACTCCATAAACCCTAAAGGCACTAGTCTCTTGTCTCTCTTTGGTTGGAAGGTTGATCAAACACTCAAACACTATTCTCTTAAGCTATTACTAATTAAATCTAACACTAATTTAGCCTAGATCGCTAACTTTCTTGCTGCTGTTATAAATGTTTGCTGCAACCATCTAACTGCAACAAATTTTCTGCATAATTGACTTTGAATGCTAGATAAACACTTCAGAAGTTGCTTATGACATTTGGTTATCATTCTGATTAGTAAATGCTATATTTTCAATGTCTTTTCAAACAATTCTGAAGAGCTTTTATTGCAACTGTTATAATTTATTAATTGATGTTGTAAACTTATTAACTGCTGCAATTTTATATCAGCTAGCACTTATTTTCACTGTCCATTGTCTATTGAGGTGTTATTATCATAATTGTACTTGAAATTATTGTATTGAGGTGTTATTGTCTTGTTTCGAGAAGGTACATCAAGCACTTTATTAACCTCATCTTTTAAACACAGACTTTGTGACTTTAGTAACCAATGAGAGGGGGGAATATATCTTGACCATAACCTTAATTTTCCATCCCTTTAGGTTACTGGGGACGCCTTCCCTGGGGTAGAAACTGCCTATCACTAAAAAGTGGGGATTTCCTATTAAGGTGACAGTGATAGGATATCATGTTTGTTACGCCAATCTCCCTTACATGGATTGGGATTTGGGAAAGTACATATTGCGCGATAATAGGCTTTACCAAGAGTAAAGCTAATCCCAATCTTTGCTTCAATATTGTGGATAATGGACCAGTTATATTGTTGATGTATGTGGATAACCTATTCTTAACAAGAGAATAAAAACTCATCACAGATTGTAAGAAGAAGCTCGACACAAAATTTGAGATGAAAGACCTAGGCCTGATGCATTATTTCTTAGGTATTGAAGTTTGAAAGAGCCTAGAAAATATCTTCCTTAACCAAGGGAAGTATGCACTTGAAATACTGAAGATGTTTGATATGTTGTAAAGCCATGAACACACCCATGGAAATAAAGTTGAAGCTCCTGGTTGATACATCGTCAGAATTGGTTGATGTTCGTTGTACAAACATATCATTGGATCATTGATGTATCTGACGAATACTAGGCTAGATATATGTTTTGTTGTGAACACCTTGAGTTAATATCTGGTAGAACCTAGACATGTTCACTTTATTGCTGCAAAATATGTGATGAGATACCTTAAGGGTACATTGAACATTGGTCTATGTTATAATGGAGATCATGACTTCAGACTGGTTGGTTATACTAATTCAGATTGGGCTGGAAGTGTTTCTGATAGAAAGAGCCCTTTAGGATGTTGTTTCAGTCTGGGGTCAGCCCTGATTTCATGGCAGAGTAGGAAGCAATCCAATATTTCTCTCAACATGGTAGAAGCAGAATACATTGCTGCATGTTTTGCCCATTGTGAAGCCATATGGGTTCAGATGTTGTTGACAGTTCTATTTGATCTGGAGATGGAAGCAACTGTGATTCTATGTGATAACTAGAGTTGTATAAAGATGACAGAGAACAATGTTCCATGATAAGTGATGTAGGAGCATCCTTCCACATCAGCAGATGTGCCAACAAGCCAACACATAGGCGCGCATTGGAGAAAGGGAGAGGCACCAACCCTCCCATTTTTAAATTTGAAATATGATCCTATAGGGATTAGTGCTATAAGGTTGAGTGAAAACCAAGCCATGCCTTTGTACATGCAGGAGATAAGGTCGCCTTTAATGGCTGACAGGTTGATGGCTCTAGATTCAATTCAGACTAGATGGCCATTTATGAAACTTCAATGTAATAGATGAGGTTATGTGAAGGAGAGGATAGGCCCGTAGAGCCCCTCTTTTGTAAAGAGATCTTTGTATCAGATTTCATTATGAGAGTTAGGTTGAGAGAATTCAGGGGAGGATTTTGAGAGAGAGCCTGAGAAGCTCGGAAAACTCATAAATAGAAATAGGAGGTAGAATAGTTCGTTGAGAGAGATGAGACTCTATTGTAGTCTAGCCTGCACATATTGTAATCAGATTTTCATATTAATGAAAATACAACAGTTTTTCCTGCACACGATTGCTTATGTATTTATATGTTTCATGAATGTATGTTGTAGATGCGTGTGAAGGTTCATCTACAGTAGGAAGATATATTTCTTTATCTTTGTTGAGTTCGAACTATCGCTCTGGCTTCTTTAGGCTGTGCAAGGAGTGCACAATAGAACATTGGAGGTTTTGTAGCCAACACAAGGAGTGTGCATATGAACTCTGTGGAGCCAGAAAAGAACGTGCCAAGAGGGCGCACCAGAGTGATAACAACTCAAGGAGAAACCTATAGGTTGCTGAATACCTTAGAAGGTAAACTATGCATAGGAAGCACAAAGAGACAGAGTCACTGAGAATTCTATAGAGCTCTGCTAGGCGGGCATCGATTAGGTGCAGTGTGCACAAAGAGAACTCATTGTCGAGTTCAAGGAAAAGAGTATTAGAAGAGGATATTCACAGAGTTACTGAACACTTTGTAGAAAACGCTCAACAAGGTATGCTTTGAGCGAGAGGTTTCCAAGGGGGCACCAGAACCCTTTGAAGGGAGAAGAAGGGATAAGACCCTTAGGAGTATGAGTAGATTCAAAATCTTAGAAGAGATAACGCAAGGGGTGTGCAAGAGAAAAACTTATTCCAATTCCTAAAAGCTCAGAAGAGATAACGCTTTCAGAGGCGAAGATGAAACCCAAGAAGTCGGGCTTGTAGGAGAAAGTTCAAGGGACGAAACCTTTGAAGACTTACAAATTCTTCAAAGTCAGAAGAAATCAAAAGCTCAGGAGGAGGAGTGACAACAAACGTCAGATTGGTTGTTGGGAAAAATTTGGACCATTAGATCAGTGCCCAGGCAAGAAGAGGAGAGCGTCGGGGAGAAACAGATCCTAGCCGTTTGATTTGAGCGCAAAGGACCGATAGTAGTCTGATCCAAGGTAACGTGCACGAGTCTTAACCCTTGTGTGCACATGAGAATTGACTTGCCGAAGTCCCAAAGTCCCAAAGTGATTTGGGACCGTCCATCGTCGAGAGGGACAGGTGGTGAGAGATCCAAAACTTCGGAAGCTTGTGGACAAGGAGGAGGAGAAATCAATGAAGTAGATCCTGACCATTGGTTGTCAGGAGGGTACGTGTCAAAGATATGAGTTTTTGGGTGAAAGAACTCCGGGAGAAACGAGTGTGAAGGAGTTGAAACTCTCGAAGCCCGAAGAACCGAAGTGCATAGAGGCCGTCAGATTAAGGGGGAGATACACTTCAAGAGATCGTGTGTTTCAAGTGAAAGCACTCTGGGAGGAACAAGTGCGTAGGAGTTTGAAACTCCCGAATCCTGAAGAGCCGAAGAGTCAAAGAGAAGTCTAGACCGTCAGATCCAGAGGATACATGGAGGACATTTTCCGTCTTCGGGTGAAAGAAGCCCGAAGAGCCGAAGTGAACCTAGGCCGTCAGATCCAGAAGGATACGCGTCAACAGATTGTGAACTCCAGGAGAAAGAACTCCAGGAGAAAGCGAAGGAGGAAAATTTGAGATCGACGAAGCCCGAATATCCGAAGCGGATGAGAGCTGTTGATTTGAAGGTGGACATGCGGCGCCAGATCTAGAACTCCGGAGGATAGCGGAGGGGGAAAACGTCGAAACCCCGAAGGATATCTCAATCATCGATCGAGAAGGGGATCGAAGAACCATTGATCTGGTTGAAAGGGACAAAGTCCCGAAGCGGAGGCAGAGCCATTGATTTGAGGGGGGACGCATGGCAAAAGATCTGCCATTTCAGAGAAATCACTGCGGAGGAAGCAAAGAATTGAGACTTGAAACTCCCGAAGGCCAAAAGGCAAAATCAATCAGGATCGTTGATTGAAAGGAGGGCACATGTCGACAGATCGTGGAGATATGGGAAGGCACATGAAAGGAGGAGAGAAGGAAAAAAAAGAGAACAGATCTCAGTTGTTGATCATGAAGCACCGTTGAGGTCAGAAGATCGATGGTCAAGTTGGAATGTAGGGCCAGAACATGCTTGGGATTTAAAATTCTTAGAGCGGGACGCAATTGAAACCACAGTATTGTAAAAGGGACGCGTGGCGATTGGAGGTGAATTGCGGGGAGAAAAGCGGGTTGGTTTCAAACCATTCTAGGCCACGCCCACAATCATGTATTTACGTGAGGTCATAGCCCGAGGTCACATCCAGGAAAGGGCTAAATGAAAAAAAGAGCTAGCACCTGAAACTTGACATTTCAGAAGCGCACAGGAAGAGGTCACATGTATCACAAGACCTGCACCAAAATATGAAAGGGGACCTGTGTAAGCTATTTGGGATCTAGAAAAGGCCCAAAGAGTCAATTCGACTCAACAGATTAAAAGATCCTAGACCGGGAGGTCATAAAACCCCCAGGAGGGGAGGGGCACTGCAATCAGGTGGTATCAGAGCGGGATTTTTTGTTTGCAGACAACAGACAAAGAAGACAGAGGAGAAAGCCATTATTTTGTTTAAAGACAACAGACAAAGAAGAGGAGGTGAAAGGAGATAGTCTGACTATGTCAAGTAGTATCAGAAGCATAAGTTTGCCTGTGGACATGAGGTGAAGGAGGAGCCAGAACACTAATGCTCTGTGTGAAGGGTTGTTGCAAATTTGCAGTAGTCATCATATAACCAGGTGATTTATAGGAGGAATTGGAGATGCTCTCGAATACAGAGTAAGCCAAAAACTTGCCAATAGGGTAACCAGAGGGTGAAAATGGATACTCACAGAGTATTAGAAGAGGATACTCACAGAGTTACTAAACACTTTGTAGAAAACGCTCAGCAAGGTATGCTTTGAGAAAGAGGTTTTCAGCGGGCACTGAAACCCTTTGAAGGGAGAAGAAGGGTCGAGACCCTTAGGAGTCTGAGTAAATTCAAAAGCTTAGAAGAGATAACACAAGGGGTGTGCAGGAGACAAACTAATTCCAAGTCCTAAAATATCAGAAGAGATAGCACTTTCAGAGGTGAAGACGAGACCCATGAAGTCAAGATCGCAGGAGAAATTTCAAGGGCCGAAACCTTTGAACACTTACAAATTCTTCAAATTCAGAAGAAATCAAAATCTTAGGAGGAGGAGTGATAACAACCGTCGGATTGGTTGTTGGGAAAAATATGGATCGTTAGATCAGTGTCTAGGAAAGTAGAGGAGAGTTTCGAGGATAAACAGATCCTAGCCATTGGATCTGAGCACAAAGGACCGACAATCGTCCAATCCAAGGAAACGTGCATGAGTCTTAACCCTTGTGTGCACAGGAGAATTGACTTGCCGAAGTCCTGAAGTCCCAAAGTGATTTGGGACCATCCATCGTCGAGAGGGACAGGTGGCATGAGATCCACAACTTCGGAAGTTTGTGGACAAGGAGGAGGAGGGTAGATCCTAACCATTGGTTGTTAGGAGGGTACATGTCAAACATATGAGTTTTTTGGGTGAAAGCACTTCGGGAGAAACGAGTGTGCAGTAGTTGAAACTCCTGAAGCACGAAGAACCGAAGTGGATAGAGACCGTCAGATCAAAGGGGAGACATGCGTCAAGAGATCGTGTGTTTAGGGTGAAAGCACTCCGGGAGGAACGAGTGCGTAGGAGTTTGAAACTCCCGAAGCTCGAAGAGCCAAAGAGAAGTTTGGACCGTCAGATCTAGAGGATACATGGAGGAAATCCGCTGTCTTTGGGTGAAAGCAGCTCGAGCAACTGATGTAACACATACATGACGAGAAATAAAAAAAAAATCTCTTTTCTTCATATAATCGATTTCTCCAATTCTGAATCCAAACAATTCTTGAGACCTTGATGGTCTCATTCTATAGTTAAACGTCGAACCTTTCGGTTCCTTGGTGCAGGTTTAAGGGGCACACGCGACCTTCCCTTACGCCCTGCTACGAAAACTCATAGTGTCGGGCATTAGCTCCTTTGTTTGATAAGCCCCCTCTTGATGTGGCCTTGGCGATTACCACGCGATTGTGGACACAACCACAAGTGGTTTGGAGTCAAACTGCTTTTGGGCCCACAATGCTCTCACAACCTCCACATGTCCTCTTGAAGAAACCACGGTTTGAATTGCGGTCCTCTCTCAATATCTTAAACTCCTCGCAGCTCCTATCCCCGCAATCCTACGGGATCGTCGATCTCATGATCTTGACGATAACGTCCAAATCGACGATTCAAATCTGCGCCCTTATCTACAGACCAGATCAACTCCTTCTGAAACTTGGCCTGCGCGAACAGGCACCAAATGCAAGTTTCTCTCACGTGGCCACAGGCTATGACTGCCCGCCTACCCAAAAGGCATTTCGGGACTTCGCATGTCGGGTATTCTACATGTGAGTCACCCCGACTCTCCCAACCTTTGAAATCTCGGCAGGGACCTAACACTTGCTAACTCCTCCTTCAGATGACCACCAACTGTGACCTAGGGCTCAACCTCAAGTGCTTATCAGGACTTTGGGTTTCATGAAGTTGGAAGGTCACTCACCTCCCGTATCCTGATATCTGAAATGTAGATATCTCCTTGCCACGAATCAACAGTCCCGATTCTTCCACGATCTGACGATTCATGTCACGTCACAATTTTGCGTATCGAAAACTCCTGATATGATTCACCTCCATTCTCTCGACTCTCGAAATACCGATATTTCAGAGCACCACATCAACGGTTCACGCTCCTCTGGATCTGACGGCCACTGTCAAATTACGAACTTAGGCCTCACGAGTTCTCATTATTCTCCCCTTTGATTTTTCCCTCCTGCAAGTTAGTGAAACGCTGATCTCTCGCCATGCATCCCTTCCGATGGACGGCTCCGATGATGTCAGGATCTCATGACTTGTGACCTCCAAGTCACAACTTCCTTCATATTCCCAACTTCTGAAATGCCGATATATCGGAGCACCCAAATCCGACGGACAAGGAGGGTCCCGATAGATCCTTAGATCTACGGTTCAGATCACGTCAGAATTTTGGGTTTCGGGAGTTTAGTCGTGCCAACGTGCAAATCTATCGATGTGCGATCTTGCAAAGACTGAAGGAGTCGAGGCGTTAACATCTACGCCCCTTCTTCTAATCTAATGGTCACGACAGACCCTGGGTCCTCCCGAACGGATCTCATCCATTCATCTTCTAAATGAAAGGATATTCCCTTTCGATACTTGAACCTCACTACTCTTCCTGGGTTTCATTGGTTCTGAAAGGCTTAAGGGTTTTGCATTCTTTCTCTTGAACGTAACACTTGGAAGCATTATTATGCACACTCCTTACGTTCATTCCTCAACTTTAGGACTTAATATGGTCTCGGTCTCTGCCCACCTTACAGAGACTCGATGCATACATGCCCTACCTCTCCCGAGCTTATTGGACTCCGTCCTCGCAGTGATTGCGGGGTTTAACCTCCGAAATCAGGAATTACTCACGCGACTCTAGGATGGTGACAAAATTCTCTGGGAAAGTGCTTCTGATGAATTAAGCTAGCGCATAAGGAGATCAAGCAGATATGAAAGTTCTCAAGGAATGAACGCATACTTCTAACTTAATCATTCATTACAAAAACCATTTTAGGCATAAAAATACAAGCATGCAATTCATTATTTCTAATTCCAAGCACAAAGCATAAAAACACTTATCAGAACCATAAGGCGTGATGCGATTGCTGAGAGGGGTGCTCGTTTCCACCCAACCATAGGCTTAGTCACTCCCGATGGATTTATCACTGGCCACCCTCAAGCTTAGGCCATGATACTTTGAGATTCAATCTCTCACTTCCAGATCAACGGAATTTAGGGACGAAGGTTACTCTCCTTATCCCTTTACAAGAATAGACGAGGACAAAGGTTACTCTCCTTCTCCTGACTCAGTCTCTATTCTCTGTGATCAAAACTCACTTTTTACTTTCAATTCTTCCTCAGACTTGAGAGTTGTTGCTCTCATCTCTGCATTCTTCGCCGCAGGTCTCCCTCTACCCACACCATGCTTCCTTTCTTACCTTCCTCAATAAGATTGCATGTGGCTCGAATCCCCAGTCTTTGGTCAGGTCTGGAAGCCTTACATATGGGCGGTCTGCCCCATCCCATCATTAACTCTTGAGGAGGTCTTCCCACGTACCGGCTTGACTGTAATTCATTTCGGGTTAGAGGGTTGTTCTGATCTTGAGCAATTAATACCATCATAGTACTAGTTCGGTGGAGGTTAACGCAACCATTTCGGGTCCCCTCCACCACCTTTTCATTAGAAATCATGGTCTATCTTAGCACATCCCCTTCTCAGCAGTTATGCAACACGTTTCCATTATCTATTAAAATAACAAGATTTACATTCATCGACCTTTTATGCAAAGGTCCATCACATCAAACATTCACACTTTGAGTTTTCCATAGTTCCTGGCCAATAAAGTTATATTTACAGATTAGGGGAAACATGGTGTTATAATTCCCTCCCCCTTAAATGAATCATCGTCCTCGATGTTCTATACATCAACATGACAGGTATGTACAGAAGTAAACAAAATCGGATATGCTTGTTTCATGGAATCTTCCATTTCCCACGTAGCCTCATTTGGGCCAAAGTGTTTCCATTGCACCTTGACCTGTGCAATGGTTCGGTTCCTGGGTGTGGTCTCCTTCCTGTCTAGTATGCATTGGGGTTCTCGCACGAATTCTCCATCTAGTTCCACCAGGACCACATACCAGTGAATTATATGATTAGCATCGTGTACATATTTCTTCAATAATGAAACATGGAAAACATTATGTGCCTTTATTGTGGGAGGAAGTGCTATCCTATAGGCTATAGGTCCCACTCTATCTAAGATTTCAAAGGGTCCACAATACCAAGGTGACAACTTGGCACGGGCTCCCATTTTTAGAGAACTCTTCCGGGGTCTTAACTCTGAGATAGACATGGTCTCTGAATTTGAACTCTCGGGGAGTTCTCTTTCTGTCGGCGTAACTTTTCTGTCAGTCCTGAGCAATTTTTAGATTTTGCCTTATCTGCACCACTTGTTATTCCATTTCTTTCATCATGTCGGGTCCGATTGTAATTCTGTCCACTGGATTACTCCAATTGATTGGAATCTTGCACTGTCTACCATAGAGGGCTTCAAAAGGGCTCATCTTCAAGGATTCTTGATAACCGTTGTTGTAGGCAAACTCTACCAATGGTAGGTAGTCTTCCCACTTCTTAGGTTGATGCATTACATGCATCCTTAGCATGTCTTCTACTATTTGGTTCACTCTTTCTATTTGTCCATCAGTTTGGGGGTGATAAGATGTGCTGAATAACAATTTTGTCTCCAAACCGACCATTAGGGATTTCAAAAAGTTTGAAGTAAACTTGGTATCTCGGTCAGATACAATTTCCTTGGGCATGCCATGCAGTCTAAATATATCCTTCATGAAGATGTTGACAATATCTATGGCCTTGCAAGTTGATTTGACAGGAATGAAATGAGCAAACTTACTCAGCTTGTCCACCATGACCATGATGGCATCATTTTGCTTGGTCGACTTTGGTAATCCGATGATGAAATCCATGGAGATGGTTTCCCATTTCCATTTTGGGATCGGTAGGGGATGTAACAATCCTGCTGGATGCCGGTGTTCCGCCTTAACTTGCTGGAACTCTAGGCACTTAGCTAGATAGTTAGTTATGTCTTTCTTTAGCCTAGGCCAATAGAATTGTTTCCTAGTGGACGTGATCATCCTCTGATATCATGGGTGACCAGTATATGGTCTCTTATGTAGTTCATCAATTATGAACCTCTTCAAGTCGTCACAGTTTGGAATATACAATCTATTTCTGTATGTCCGCAATCCCTCCTCGAGCATCTGGTAGCCTTCATACTTCAGCCCTATAGGCTCTTGTCTTAGGTATGAGGTCACAGTATTGAAGAATGCACCTGTCTCTTGTGCATTTCTAACTCTTTCCTTGACGTCCGTTTCATAGGCGCTTACTGTTTCTAGATGAATCGTTTTTATACTCCTGCTAAGGGCATCGACCACCCTATTTTCTTTTCCTTTTATGTCTTTGATTTCGAAATTGTATTCACTTAGGACAGCCATCCACCTAGCTTGCCTGGCATTGAGTTTTGGTTGATCAAACAAGTGTCTCAATCCATAATGATCTGTCATAAGCACAAATCTTCTACCCAAGAGGTAGTGCCTCCACATTTTTAAAGCATGTACTATGGTAGCCAATTCTAGGTCATGGGTCACATAATTGATCTCATGCTCATTTAATTTCCTAGACGTGTAGCAAATTACACGTCCCTCTTGCATAAGGACTCCTCTGAGTCCTTCCTTCCAGGCATCTGTACACACAAGGAAATCATTATCTGGGTTTGCAATCTATAGCATGGGTGCATGGGTCAGGAGGTATTTCAGTTCTTGAAATCTTTCTTCACATTTCAATGTCCAAATGAATTTAATCCCCTTTTTCTGAAGGGCAGTGATTGGACAACCAATCTTGGAAAACCCTTTTATGAACCTTCTATAGTATCCCGCTAAGCCCATGAAGGATCTAATGTCAGATACATCCTTTGGGGTAGGCCATTCCATAATAGATTTGATCTTGTTGGGGTCTACTGCCACTCCTTCCTTAGAAATGACATGGCCTAGGTAATGGAATTGCTTCTGAAAGAAGTCGCACTTGCTAAACTTAGTGTAGAGCTGATGCTATATTAGTACTTGAACTAGGAGTCTAAGATGTTCTTCGTGCTCCTCCTTGTTCTTGGAGTAGATTAGGATATCATCAATGAAAACCAATACAAATTTGTCCAAAAGTTTGTTGAGTACATTATTCATCAAGCACACAAAAGTGGCGGGGGCATTGGTTAACCCAAATGACACCACTACGAATTCATAGTGACCATACCTCATCCTGAAGGCTGTTTTGTGGATGTATTAATCCTTAATATGGACTTGATAGTAGCCAGAGCTTAGGTCGATCTTTGAGAATATGGATGCACCTCCCAATTGGTTGAACAGGTCATCAATTCTTGGTAAGGGGTACTTGTTCTTTATGGTTGCCTTATTGAGTTGTCTATAATCTATGCATAGTTGGAGTGTGCCATCTTTATTTTTCACAAACAGGACGGGCGCTCCCCACGGAGATACACTGGGTTGGATGTAGCCTTTGTCCATCATCTCCTTTAGCTATAGCTTGAGCTCAACCAACTCTGGCATGCTCATTCTGTATGGCGTTTTAGATGTTGGTACTGCTCCCGGTGTAAGTTCTATCGAGAAGTCAATATCCCTTCTCGGAGGTAGACCTGGTACTTCTTCTGGGAACACATCCTTGTATTCTCTTAATATGGGGTGGTCCTATAGGTTTGGTTTGTCATTCTCAATAGATTCCGACGCCTGTATTTCATATAAGGAACACCCTTTTCTTCAATACTTTTTCATTTGAAGGGCCAATATTTGTCTCACTGAGACAGGCTTCTGAATCCCTTGGAGGGTCATCTTTTTCCCTTCTTCGTTTACACATTCTAAAGTTTTATGATAACAATCCACTTTAGTTTTATAAGAAAGCAACCAATCCATACCAATCAACAGGTCATAAGATCCCATGGGAAGTATGTTAAGGGTCGCTCAGGTGGGCAATCGACCCATGATGAATTGGCAGGCTGGTATGGCCTTTGCCACCTTTCTTTTGTTCCCATGGCTAGTTGTACCAACCATGGTTTAACATGTCTAATTGGTTGCAGTTTACACTTATCAACAGTCTGAGGGGCCACATAACTCAAATTAGAACCTGGGTCAATTAAAATAGAAATTGGATGGTTGGCGATCATACCTTCTGCTCCACTACTGAAGCTTGGTGGTTGGCTTGATTATTGTCCAGGGCTGCATAGATTCGTGGCATGCTCCTAGCCACACCATTGACGGTGGTAGATTTTTGGATATCGTAGATCCCCTTTCTGTTTTGTTTTCTGTGTGGGCAATCCCTCAATCTATGATTTTCTCCACAACCCCAACATTTTAAGGGTTCCTTCTTTAGGTTATCGGTCTTTTTTGGGACTGTCTGGAAAGGTTTATTTCCACTTTGAGAGGGGAAATTTTGCTGGTATACACTTCTAGCAGGAAGGCTCCCCTTAGAATCTTTTCCATAGTTCTTAAATCTTTAGGAGTTAAACCTTTTCTTTTGGAATCCCAAACTATTCTTCTTCTTCCAGTCCTCGTGGGGTCTTGTCTTGCTCCCAAACTGTTCATAACAATACCTCACCTTCTGGATCTTCTTCTAAGGTCCTTGGTTCGTCGAACTCAATCATATCCTGGTAGGTCTGAGGTAACCCACTAATAAACCACTGCATTTTTTCTTTTTCATCTTTTATGTAGGGTACATACCTCAGTAGTTCAAGTAATTTATTGACAAATTCCTCTATGGTGAGCTGCCCCAGCCGGAGTTCATAGAATTCCTTAGTTTTCCCATCCATGTATTTTTCTGACAGATATTGATTCATGAAGTATTTCTCAAACTGTTTCCATGACAAGCACTTCTCATGGACTCCTTTCACATTCCTAAGGTCTTCCCACCATATGGAAGCCTTTCGATTCAGGTTGAAGGTGGTTATTCGAGTCTTCAAGTTTTCAGAGTAGTCATGGAATCTGAAATACTTCTTTAAACCAAGAAGCCAAGCTTACGCCTCTTCTCCCTTATTAATATCTCCGTCGAAAGAGGGTGGTTTGGATTTTTGAAACTCTTCAGGACCATAGGGTTTGGAACACTTCCGTTTCTTCCTTTCCCCTGAGAATGCGAGCTGGCCCTACTACTAGAAGATCCTTTGGAGTTTTCAGCTCCCTTTCCAGAGGATTCTCCCATTGAGTGTCCCCTGCCTCCAGGTTGGACCTTCTTCGCAGTACTTCTCCCAGTGGGGTCACTTATGGAGTCATGTTTTCGGGTCTCAGGTGGACTCTGACCTCTCTTCTTGTGTCGTCGATCTGCATGACTGGTTGTGGGTTCGTGCTGCAGTTGCCTCTATATGTCGGATAAGTTCTGTAGCAAGACTGTGTTAATTTCTATTTGTTTCTCTTGCTCCTTTATCAATCTCTTTTTGTCAGCCTTGAAAATCTGTAACTCAGCCCTGAGGATCCTTATAGATTCAGCCAGATCTGGAGGGGTTTCCACCGCCCTTCTTTCGTCAGATTCTTCATCTCTATTGTGGGAGCCATCCCCCACTTCATGACATGTCACCATCCTTTAATCTTGGAGTTTTCCCATGATTCACTGATTGCTCGAGTGTTGTCAAAAACACTTATTGTTAGCTAACAATCTATTAGTTTATGAACAATACATGGCTCAATGTCCTAAATGCATACACACAATAGAAAATTTCATTCTTTTCTTTATTAACATTTTTAAATCAGACTTTTTAAGAAAGAGGTAAGGTAGAGTGTCATTCTTTTAAAGGTACTCCAATAGAGTTTTTAAGTGACTCGTCCGTGATCCCAAGTAGGTCAAGTGTTGTAACCATGCTCTAATACCAATTTGTAACACACCCACGATGAGAAATAAAAAAAAAATCTTTTTTCATCAAATAATCGATTTCTCCAGTTCTGAATCTAAACAATTCTCTAAGACCTTGATGGTCTCGTTCTATAGTTAAACGCAGAACCTTTCGGTTCCTTGGTGCAGGTTTAAGGGGCACACATGACCTTCCCTTACACTCTGCTGCGAAAACTTAGAGTGTCGGGCGTTAGCTCCTTTGTTTGATAAGCCCCCTCTTGATGTGACCTTGGCAATGACCACATGATTGCAGACACGACCACAAGTGGTTTGGAGTCAAACTGCTTTTGGGCCCACAATTCTCTCACAACCTCCATGTGTCCTCTTGACAAAACCATGGTTTGAATTGCAGTTCACCCTCAATAGCTTAAACTCCTTGCAGCTCCTATCCCCGCAATGCTACGGGATCATCGATCTCACGATCTTGACGATAACGTCCAAATCGACGATTCAAATCTGCGCCCTCCTTATCTACGGACCAGATCAACTACTTCTGAAACTTGGCCTGCATGAACAAGCACTTGATGCAAGTTTCTCTCACGCGGCCACATGCTATGACCACCCGCCTACCCAAAAGTAATTTCGGGACTTCGCATGTCAGGTATTCAACATGCGAGTCACCTCGACTCTCCCAACCTCCAAAATCCCGACAGGGGCCTAGCACTTGCTAGTTCCTCCTTCAGGTGACCACTAGCTGTGACCCAGGGATCAACCTCAAGTGCTTATTGGGACTTTGCATTTAGTGAAGTTGGAAGGTCACTCACCTGCCTTCTCCTGACATCTGAAATGCCGATATCTCGTCGCCACAGATCAACGGTCCCGATTCTTCCATGATCTGACAGTCCAGGTCGTGTCACAATTTCACGTATCGGAAACTCCCGATACGATTCACCTCTGTTCTCCCAACTGCCGAAATACTGATATTTCAAAGCACCAAATCAATGGCTCACGCTCCTTTGGATCTGACGACCACTTTCAAATTGCGAACTCAGGCCTTGGAGTTCTCACTATTCTCCCCTTTGACTTTTCCCTCCTATGAGTCAGTGAAACAATGATCTCTCGTCACGCATCCCTTCCGATGGATGGTTCCGATGATTTCGGGATCTCACGACTTGCGACCTTCCAGTCACAACTTCCTTCATATTCCCAACTTCTAAAATGCCGATATTTCGGAGCACCCAAATCCGACGGACAAGGAGGGTCCCGATAGATCCTTAGATCTACAGCCCAATCTCTCGATGTGCGATCGTGTGAAGACTGAAGGAGTTGAGGCATTAACGCCTGCGCCCCTTCTTCAAATCTAACAACCGCGACAGACCCTGGGTCCTCCCAAACGGATCTCATCCGTTCATCTTTTAAATGAAAGGATATTCCCTTTTGATACTTGAACCTCACTATTCTTCCTGGGCTTCATTGGTTCTGAAAGGCTTAAGGGTTTTTCATTCTTTCTCTTGAACGTAACGCTTGGAAGCGTTCTTACGCGAACTCCTTACATTCATTCCTCAACTTTAGGACTTAAGATGGTCTCGGTCTCTTCCCACCTTATAGAGACTCGGTGCATACATGCCCTACCTCTCTTGAGCTTATTGGACTCTGTCCTCGCAATGATTGCAGAGTTTAACCTCCGAAATCAGGAAGTACTCACATGACTCTAGGAAGGTGACAAAATTCTTTGGGAAGGTGCTTTCGAGGAATTAAGCTAGGGCATAAGGAAATTAAGTAAATATGAAAGTTCTCAAGGAATGAATGCATACTTCTAACTTAATCATTCAGTACAAAAACCATTTTAGACATATAAATACAAGCATGCAATTCACTATTTCTAATTCCAAGCACAAGGCATAAAAACACTTATTAGAGCTGTAAAGCATGATGCGACTGCTGAGAGGGGTGCTCGTTTCCACCCAACCATAGGCTCAGTGAATTTCGATGGATTTATCACTGGCCACCCTCGAGCTTAGGCCACGATACTTTGAGATTCAATCTCTCACTTCTAGCTCAACGGAATTTAGGGACGAAGGTTACTCTCCTTCTCCCTTTACAGGAATAGACGAGGACGAAGGTTACTTTTCTTCTCCTGACTCAGTCTCTATTCCATGTGATCAGAACTCACTTTTCGCTTTCAATCCTTTCTCGGACCCGAGAGTTTCCGCTCTCGTCTCTGCATTATTCACCACAGGTCTCCCTCTACCCACACCACGCTTCCTTTCTTGCCTTCCTCAACAATATTGCATGTGGCTTGAATCCCCAGTTTGTGGTCAGGTCCGAAAGCCTTACAGATGGGCGGTCTTCCCAATCCCCTCATTAACTCTTGAGGAGGTCTTCCCACCTACCATCCTGACTGTAATTCATTACGGGTCAGAGGGTTTTTCTGATCTTGAGCAATTAAAACCAACATAGTACTGGTTCGGTGGAGGTTAACGTAACCATTCCGGGTACCCTCCACCACCTTTTCATTAGAAATCGTGGTCCCTCTTAGAACATCCCCTTCTCAACAGTTATGCAATACGTTTCCATTATCTATTAAAATAATAGTATTTACATTCATCGACCTTTTATGCAAAGGTACATCACATCAAACATTCACACTTTGAGTTTTCCATAGTTCTTGGCCAATAAAGTTATATTTAAAGACTAGGGAAAACAAGGTGTTACAACCGAAGTGAATCTAGGTTGTCAGATCCAGAAGGATACGTGTCAACAGATCGTGAACTCTGGGAGAAATCGAAGGAGGATAATTTGAGATTGCCGAAGCTCGAATATTGGAAGCAGATAAGAGATGTCGATTTGAAGGTGGACACGGAGCGCCAAATCTAGAACTCTGGAGGACAACGGAGGGGGAAAAATCTGAAACACTGAAGGAGATCTCAATCATCGATCGAGAAGGGGGCCAAAGAACCGTTGATCTGGTTGAAAGGGCCAAAGTCCCAAAGTGGAGGTAGAGTCGTTGATTTGAGGGGGGACGCGTGGAAAAATATCTGTCATTTCAGAGAAATCACTGCGGAGGAAGCAAAGAGTTGAGAGTTTAAACTTCCGAAGGCTGAAAGACGAAATCAATTACGACCGTTGATTGAAAGGAGGGCACATGTTGACAGATCGCGGAGATATGGGAAGGCGCGTGAAAGGAGGAGAGAAGGAAGAAAAAGAGAACAGATCTTAGTCATTGATCACGAAGCACCATCGAGGTTAGAAGATCGATGATCAAGCTAGATTGCAGGGCTAGAACAAGCTCAATATTTAAAATTCTTAGAGCGGGCCGCAATTGAAACCACGATATTCTAAAAGGGATGCGTGGCGATTGGAGGTGAATTGTGGCGAGAAAAGCGGGTTGGTCTTAAACCACTCTAGGTTGCGCCCGCAATCACGTATTTACGTGAGGTCATAACTTGAGCTCACATCCAAGAAAGGGCTAAATGAAAAAAAGAGCTAGCACCTGAAACTTGACATTTCAGAAGCTTGTAGGAAGAGGTCGCAGGTGTCACAGTACCTGCACCAATAGATGAGAGGGGACCTGTGTAAGTTAATTGGGGTCTAGAAAAGGCCCAAAGAGTCAATTCGACTCAACATATTGAAAGATCCTAGATTGGGAGGTCGTAGAACCCCTAAGAGGGGAGGGGGGATGCAATCAATAAGTCGAAGCACATAGAAATCAGGTATCACTACATTCGTGATATGGTGCAGAGGGGAGCTGCAAAGCTCCAATATGTTGGCACAAATGAGCAGGTTACAGATGTGTTGACTAAGCCTCTTTCTCATGGAAAGTTTGAATACTTTCGAGACAAGCTTGGTATAGTGAGAAAGGACCTCCTTTGAAAGGGGGAGTGATGTTTATGATACTATGGTATTCTAACCAAGAACATGTAGCTCAGTTAGGATTTTATATCCTAGGGGACTGATCATCCTTGGACAAATCCCGAAGGTCCGGTAAGGACGATATGTCAAAGTACCTGTGCATGTATATGCCAGCTATGGTCAGTAGTGGTAGCTCTGTTAGGATTTTTATAGTCCTAGGGAATCTTATGATTCCTGGGTAGATCTCGAAGGTACGGTAAGGACGGTCTATCAGAGTACCAAGTGGTAGATCCATTAGGATTTTATATCCTAGGGAATCTTATGATTCTTGGGCAGATCCCTAGGGACTGTTAGAGTACCACAAAATGTTGTTGTTACACCTGCCTCATTTTGTTTTCATATGCCGATGATGTTGTTATCTCAACCTCGTGTTGATGTTGTTGTTATCTCAACCTTGTGTTGATGATGTTCAACCTCGTGTTGATGATGTTGTCTCAGCCTTGTGCTGTTGATGTTGCTCCAACCTCGTGCTGTTGATGTCGTTGTAGCAACCTCGTGTTGTTGATGTTTGTGTACCAACCTCGTGTTGGTGATATTATTATTCTACCTTCATGCTATTGATGATGATGCTACTTCAGCTTCATAATGAAGATGATGATGATGATGCTACTTCAGCTTCACGCTGAAGATGATGATGATGTTGCTACTTCAACTTCATGCTAAAGATGTTGATGATGATGTATCAGTCTTGTATTGATTGATGATGTTGTATTAGTTTTATACTACTTGATGTTGATGTAGAGAATGATGATGATGATGCTATTCCAACTCCATGTTGTGAATGATGATGATGATGCTATTCCATCTCCATGCTGAGAATGACGATGATGATACTATTCCAGCTCCATGCTGTGAACGATGATGTTATTGATGATGAGACAAACTTTCGATGATTTATATATGTGTCAGTCAATGTTCCAGATGTTGATGATGTTGCTTTCCTCTCTCTCTCGCGATGATGTTGCATTGTAGAATACCCTTCTTGTTAAGGGGGAGTGTTGAAATATTGTAACTGCGAAAAATATTCTAAATATAATTGAGTTATTATTATATAGATCAATCCCCTTTTGTGGATTGATCATGTTAGGACTTATGTATGACCAAATACCCTATTTTGGATTAGTCAAACCATGTTTATATGGTGCTAATTGATAAGTCGACCCTTATGGATAATTAAAGTGGTTTTAACTACTAGTTAAAGAAGTCGGCCCTGCTTGGTGAAAAGACAAAACCCTAGCGCCTATTAACTAGTATAAATAGGAGAGGATGATGACTCACTCAGTCACTCATCTACTGCGCAAGTTTTGGAGATAGCGGCAATTGCCAGAAGTAGGAGAGAGAGGCACATGCAAGGTCACATGCAAGGTCTTGGTTATTCTTAGTGGTTTTGTCTTTTGTCTTGGCATTGTATTGACAATCTATATTAAGGAAGTTTTTGCTGGGTTTTCTCCCCCATGAGGGTTTCCCAGGACAAAATTTTGTGTACCTTGTGATTGTGTTTCTCTTAATGATCCTGCTTATGCTATTATTGTCTAGTAAATTGAAAAGAACTTAATATCAACTCTAAATTTAACACTTACCACTTTCTAGATGATTTACAATGTGTATACCTTGGATGTAGTGGCTGGAAATAAGATTTTTCTTGCTATCATGTTGTATCAGACTTGCAAAAACATATAAAATGTAGAAAACCAATACGAAAATGGCATTTTGAGGCCTCCCACAAGTGTAAAAGTACACTAGATCAATAGATTTGTGGGTTTAGAGGATAGGACAACAAAGTACAAATGAATCTTGTTCCCTAGAGCCTTCATATATGTTGCAAAATTAATTTTCAGCTGGTTGAAAATTACTTTTACAGAATTGGGGTTCAATTCTCCCTAGGGTCAAAACCCAAAATTACTACAACAAAGAAAAATGTTTAAAAGGTTGTATTTTTCTTCTATACTAACCAAAAAATGAAGATAAAACTTGTAAATCAGATCTGGAATAAATGTAAAAGGTTTTAGGATGTAGATACTTACAATATGCACCCCTTTTATTGTCAACAAGAGTGTAGATCTGAATATTTTCTTGGTTGTAACAACACAGATCTGCATACTATTTCTCAAGAAAACCCTTGTAATATATGTTCAATGAAGCATAAAACTCAAGGGTAAATATATCTTGGGCTAGATAAATTCTCAAGCAACAAAAAATCCAATATCTACTAACTTATAAGATATATAAATGAAATACTAAGCTAGGGTATGTTTTTTTTTGTATTTTCTTTTTATAATAAGAGATTATTTAAAATATTTTGAAATTAAATGGTTGAAGAAATTGAGAGATTTACCTTTACCTTTTTTTTACCTTTAGATGTCTCTTAGTTTGTGTGATTGTGATCCCACAAGTTCAAGATTGGCTGAATGTATTTCTAGTTGAATGGGTTTGGAGTCGAAAGATTATTGCCCCCAATGCTAGAAATTCAACAATAGATGAGTTCACCCTTGGATTTGATAGGAGAGCTCCTTAATGGATGGTCTTCAAGACAACCAATCAACTAGGGTCAAAGTGATAACCTACCACTTGGTTGAAGCTGCTTCCAAGGAAGTTGGTCCAACAACTTGGGTGTGTTTCACTAATAAGCCACAAAGAAAGAAAGAGACCAAAGTCTATTTCCTTTCTTCCACATGACTATGCAACGCCCTCAATGGATTGATTGGTCACCTCTTGCAATTCTCTGAAGGAACCCTTATCAAAGCACAATTAAAATAATCCTTTTCCAATAAAAACAAGCATTATAGTAGACAATCCACAATTACACAAGAGAATTGAGTTCCAAAATATGGAATTATGATCTCACAAAGTTTCAACAACATCAAATGAGAGGAGGGGTTACCCTTATATAGTTTTTATTGTAACCGCTAGTTTCTACCTCCCTCATAAAATAATAATTTTCTTGGTTTTCTCATCCATAGTTAGTTGGAGGATAAATCATTGGATAATATTTTTATTACTTAGATCCATAATAAAAAGTGGGATAAATTCCATTTTCAGAATGATTGACCATTTGATTTTTCCACATGAGAGATTTGTTCCACCAAGAGAGAGCTCCTATGGCCTTGAAGATGGTGCGATTTGGTGGAGTAAGTCCAACATTCCACTTTGGGGACAAATTCCCTTTGAATAATGAGCTAAAATGGTCATCATTTTTCCACATTGACCCTTCTTTGACTCCAACGTCTAGCTTGACCACCAAAGAGGAGTTACGATTTGTCCCAAAGGGGATGATTTGATCATTTGGTGGATAAATTAATTGTTTAACTTGGAGAGAAGAGCATATTTGACTTGCTAGAATTTTTTTGAAGGCTAGTAGACCCCAATGTTCCATTCCTTGACCATTTGACTTGGGATATGTGCCCAATGATTTTCTTGGAAGGATGGGGTGATTTTCTTTTGGCAGACAATATCTCCCTTAATATTTCATCAATATAAAATGTGCAATATGGGTTTTTCTCATAAAAATTTTCTGATCATTTTGAATCCATGTTGTACTTTTATCTCCAGGAACCCACTGCATTGGGATCTGTGAACTACCTCAAAAGACATGAAATGATGAAAACTCTGTGAGACTGCCATGTTAAGAACAAGAACTATAGATGCACCATGGCCAAGGGATGCCTACAAACTCAATAGAAAATAATCAGGGAAGAAATAGGTGTGCATGATATGGACCAGACTAGGTCCCACAAACTGCAATCACCTCTACATATGACTCAAGGCTCCACAAAACCATGCATTCCAATAGATCCATGCCAAGGCCTCCAATCCTATCCAGGATGAGAGACATTGAGACGAGGACTTAGGGAACTGATCATGGTCGGATCAAGTTTGTGAATCCATTACAAATTCATCCACTATGGTTTACATGGCTTTTGACTTGCATCCATGGGCTTACAATGGTGTATCCAAGTGAAAATATAGGGTACCACCTAGTGAGGTAACATGTACCAACCCCTAGAATACAAACAATGTCTCCAAATAAGGTGGATTCAATAGTAATATTATCATCTTTTGAATCCAGTACAATTTGATTTGCAAAAGTA
>ML836807.1:9012-22018 GCA_009831015.1 Picea engelmannii | reverse complement strand
GAGACGCTGGTGGACGTTTAGGTAGTTATGGAGCTCTTGTAAGAGTGATAGTATTTTAACATGTCCATCACATAAGCCCATTTCTGATCTTAGTTTAAGATGGCTTATATTTAAACAAAATATTCATATATGCAATAAGTGAATTTGTATGTAATACAAAATTAACATTCTATGTTTTTGAGAGAAGGTAAAAAAACACATATCTACCTTTCTGGAAGAGGTGCCCTTATTCTTCTTGACCTTTGATATAAGTATCCGTATAATTATGGGAATCAATTCTTCCCTGTGACACTCTTCAATTTGTTGACTTTCTTTCGACAGACTCCATGTTGTCACTTCTTCACGTGCACTCTTCAGAGAAATTAAACTCTTCAGATGTTCCTCATATGAAAGCAAAAATCCATCCTTCCAATTCAACAAACATTCCAAAACTTTGAGCTGAATATCAGGATCACTTTGCTCTAAAAGCCTACAAAAGTTTGGTTCCATGAATTGTTAGATGAATTCCAAATCACTGTACATAGATGAGAATAATGATGCATATTTCATATACAACAGTGTTAGTTAAG
Organism: Picea engelmannii; assembly: GCA_009831015.1. NCBI lineage: Eukaryota > Viridiplantae > Streptophyta > Pinopsida > Pinales > Pinaceae > Picea > Picea engelmannii. The sequence continues at coordinate 21,449 of ML836807.1, read as the reverse complement.
ATTTACCCAATACACATTTCAAATTTTAACCAACTGTGACACTCTAATGGAATTAATGAAGGGCACAGTCAATAAACGAAACCAATATATGCATTTCAATCCTACAACAAAACTCAATTGAAACCTTGCAACATAATGACACCAGAATAATCTTTGTCATAGAGAAGGAAAACGAAAGTCAACCACATAAAACTCAGAGTTTTAGCCTTCTTAAATGATAGAGAAAAATACACATTCAGGATGTCAGGAAAGACACCCAGAACATAGACTAAATAGGAAAATGCTCTAAACCCACCGGTTAGCAAGAATTTCCTTAAGAAAATGACCTCTAAAGAATGATCTGGGGTTTCTCATTTCTTTAATCAAAATCAGCCATTCCTTGAGAATGTCTTTCCTCTCCTTGCCTTTACATCGGTTCTCGTCATAGATTTCAACACTGCAAGATATGACAATGTACAACTAAATCATGTTTAGAGAACCCAACAGAACTGTGATCACAATATGAAGTAAAAAACTGGAATGTTTGAGCATACCTGGCCCTATCCTGGTTAGAATAACCAAGAAATGTTAAAAAGAGAGGTATAAGCTGCCGGGATCGAGCCTCTGCAAGCTTTGGTACTTTTTGAGCAGTTCGTATCAGAAGACTAACAACTGTTCCCACTGTGGTGCTTTCTGAATCTTGGTTTAGGAAATATCCAAATTGACTATCCAGGTCTGGCATGGACAAACAAAAAGTATTACTGTTTTTTCAACAATTATTTTTGCCTTGCCACATTAGGGCTCTAAAGTTACTTCTTTTCAAGCATCAAGTGTGTCCAACTGTTTTATTGCATGTAGGCGTGATTCTCTTTTAATGTTTGCTTAGTTTGAAAAGAATATAATTTGCTCAATGTTGCATGCTTTGGAAATTGTCTAAAAGAAAGGGCATTGATAGTGAGTATCTCAATTTAAATGAACAATAACTCCCAAAAATCACAACAAAAAATTTCCCAAAGGATCGACCATTTGAATCTGATGGCAGAGGGCACACAATAATTCATACCACAACTGTACTAGCAGAAAGGCATATGTTGTGAGTGTTACCACGCAAATCCTTACTTTTAGTGATAAAGTCCTAAAGCACAAGTCAGACCTTAGCAGCACTAAAGAAGAGCTTCCCAGTGCCACCACTATAGCTCCTTGAGACACTTTTGACCGGCTCTTCTCCGGCACAAGGGGGTTATCCCTAAGAAACCGTAAGCCTGTCAAATGATAATCGCAAGGAATGGTATCTAGACTTAGTAGGACAAATCTGAATGATGATTTTCACTTCTATATTTTTAAGATTTGTAAACAGCAAAGGAAGAGATCGATTTATTAATTTTTTAGGGGTGGTTGAGACTGAGATCAGTGCATAAAGTACTTTTGGGCATATGGAATCTATAAGGCAATAATTAATGTGCTTTTTCTCAAATAATAAGGATATACTGAGGCTAGAATAAGCAAGCTACAGCACCTTTATTCTTGCTGTACACAAATGCAGAAATTTAATTTCAAGAATCCTAATGAAGGGAAATTCTCACATGCATGAAGCTGTGATCACAACTAAATAGTCAAAATTTCAGCCAATTCCAATTACAAGATGAGACAGTCATTGATATTTCCAGCAGTAAACACTAAGAACTTAGATGGGAAATATGCCGCAAATAAACTCTTCTAAACAAGGAACAAAGTTACCTGGATTCAGCCCTTCATAACACATTTGAAGTAGTCATTTTTTCCGCATTCATCTTCAGCAAATTACATCCAAATACATATACCTCAAGTTCCAAATAACCTTCAAATAAACTCTATAATAAACATATACACAAAATCTCTGTCCCCAAGGTGTAGAATAGACGGTGACCCAGTGTTCTGTTAAGGCATTCCATGACGTGAAGTCACCGGTTATAAACCTCTGGCAGCACCAAAAATCCAGCCATGTTAAGGATTGGTGTGGCTCAGGCCGGGTGCGATCCCCGGGTGATTTTGACGGCTTAGATGCCCCTGAGTCGTGGTTTCTCAAGCCACAGGCTAGTCCCTATTGATGATTGCAGCTATGTGAGACATTCTCCAGAACACAAACCTGAGAGTGTAATGTTCCTGAGCCAAATTTTTTGCTTAGAACACTAACTGTTTACTGTTTTTTATGTTTGTTCATGTGTTTGCAGGTGTATCCATAAAGATGTGCATGGGATTATTCAATGTTGATAGACCAATAGATATGAAGCATAGAATCATAGACAAGATAAGAGATATAAGAACACCAGTAGAGAATCAACAATGTCAGATCTGACCTTTATTTAGATAGTAAGGAGACCCTGTATACAAGAGATCTGCAGATCTGGAAGAAAGCCCCAATAATAACAAAATGGGCTGCCAGCCGATACAATAAAAAGAACAATACAAAGACAAATGCCTCCCAAAGGCTGTAAGAGAAGAGATCCAAACCTCCAAAGGCCACCAGCAAGCAGATCTGACTGAAGATAGAAAGAACTGGTCAATGCACTGCAAAATCTCCCCAACTGGCTGAGTTGTGCCCTGCTTTGGATGCTGCCAAACCCTCAAATTTCGGCCCACCCTTTCCTGACCTCCAAATCCTCCCAAACTCACCCAAAATGTACATCGGGCTGATAGAAACCTCTAGATCCAATCGCAAGCTAATCTGAGAAATGTTGCTCCTCCAAATAGACAATCCCTAAACTGGATTGCGCCCTCCCTGGTTTGATAAAGTCAAAGAGGGTATGTTCTCCCCTCTAGGAACCTCCAAATTCCACCAAACTCTACCAGATCATAGATCGGGCCACTATTACCAACATGCTGAAGTCTCAAGCCAAACTATGAAGATATGAGCCTCCAAACACTGAAAATCACTTTCTGCAATGCGCCCTCCTTCTCTCTAATCCGTGCCAAGCTCACAAAAATAAACTGAAGGATAAACTCCTCCAGAATAGATCAGGAATGATGCTAGGGACCCTACGAAGAAAACCCAGGTGTTACTTTTCCCAAATGCCTCCTGCTTCCTCCAGATCGAACCAATATCTCCAAGATGGTGCGCCCCCTAGCGGGAAACCCCCCTAGGTTGCGCCCCCTAGCTGGAAACCCCCCTGGGTTGCGCCCTAGCCTGGAAACTACCTGTAGAACCAACCTGCAACACTGTAGAATGGTGTGGGAGGATTATTTCACCTCCGAGACCAAGCCTGGATCAAAGAAGGTGGGATCTTTCACCACCGAGTTGATCTCTAGGGTTTTAGACTCAAAACCCTCAAACCTGATTGTGCTCAAGAGCTCCAATGCAAATAAGATAATAATCTAGAATGAAGAAGGAGTGTGCCCTGCCCTTTCCTTTAAAGCTCCAATCTATTCCTCCATTGACTTAATTTACCACTAGGGTTAACTCTTAACCTAACTCATCTTTTTCTTTTTCATCGTTGAGTTACCCTTTTTCCACAAAGTCAACTTAACTTTAGAATATTATGATTTATGGTTGACTTTGTCCTCAATATGCCTGAGACTATAGTCTAGTGGGGGACATTACAGTCTCTCCAACCCTCTTCATCAAGAGGTGGGGGACATTACAATCTCCCTTGCTAGAAATTGCTTGCCCACAAGCAATTCTAAGCCTGTCTCCTTGATCAATTGCTCCCCTTCCCAGGTGGTATCCTCCATAGGTAGATTCTTCCACTTAACCAAATATTCTCTGATGCTTCTTTTCCTTAGCTTCCTCTCCCTGACTTCAAGTATCTCCTTTAGTATCAGTACCAACTATCCTTCTTCATCCATGGGTGGCAATTCCTCGATAGGAGTGATATGCTTGTCGATGGCCCTCTTCAAACACAAAACATGAAAGACATTATGTATTTTGTTGCCCTGTGGTAGATCCAACTCATAAGCTACGGCCCCTACCCTCTTGTTGACTCTGTATGGACCAAAGAAACGGGGTTGGAGCTTCTTTGCACCACTTCTTTTAATAGATGTATGTCGGTACAGTTGGAGCCTCAAATAAACCAAGTCACTAACCTCAAAGGTGCGCTTAACACTGTGCTTGTCTGGCTGTACCTTCTGTTGATTTTGTGCCCTCTGTAGGAGATCCTTCAATTCTCTAAGGATGTCCTGACTCTACTGAATCCAATCCTGAACCATGGGAGCCCTGTTGTCTCCGAAGGAAATCTCTACAAAGGAGAGAGGGCCATAGTTGTATAAGGCCCTGAATGGCGGCATACCAATGGACATATGATGAGTGGTGTTGTAACAGTACTCCCCTAAGTGAAGCCATTTGACCCATGCCCTCTGTTGTCCTGCCACACAGTTTCTGAGGTAGCCTTCAACGCATTTGTTGACTATCTCTATCTGGCCATCCGTCTGTGGGTGATAACTGGTACTAGGTGTCAAGGTTGTACCTACTAGTCTAAAGAGCTCCTACCAGAAAAAGGGCTCATGAACCTACTATCCTTGTCACTCACTATGGTCTTGGGCAACACATGCAATCTGAAAATTTACCTGAAGAATCTACAACCTGTGTTGCACTGAAATTTGTGGCAATGGCAAAAAAGTGTGCAAACTTTGTCAACCTATCCACCACTACGAAAATGCAGTCCTTGCCTTGTACCTTGGGGCTTGGGCAACCCTGTGATGAAATCCATGGATATGCTCTCCCACTTCTGCTCCAGAATGGGGAGTGGCTATAGTAGTCCTGTTGGGTGACTGTGTTCATCTTTGTTGGCCTGGCAAATGCTGCACTCCTTGATGTGGCTCATCACATCTTCTTTTAAACCCTTCCAAGCAAACCTCTCCCGTACCTGTCTGTACGTCTTGATGAACCCTTGGTGCCCCGCCACTGGTGAATCATGGCATGCATGTACTTGGTCTTGAAGATTGATTCGAGAACCAAGAAAATCCGACCCTTGTAGTATATGATATCATCCTGAAATTGTTCTCAATCCCCTGCCCATCCATTACTTCACAAGCAAATTTGTTCTTCAAATATTCCACCAAGAGCTGGGCCTTCCAATCCACTGAAATATTGGTCATGGCATAAACCCATGGTCTTCTGGACAAAGCGTCTACTACCACGTTATTCTTCCCTTTGACAAATTCTATATCGAAGTCATATGCCTGGACTTTGCTCACCCACTTTTGTTGCCTTTCATTCAAATCCTTTTGGTCTAGGAAGTACTTGAGGCTATTATGATCTGTCCTCACTACAAATTTTTCCCCAACTAAATATTGCCTAAACATAGCCAATGCATGCATGATGGCTAGCATTTCTTTGTCATAGATGGTGTAGGGGAGCTCAGGACCCCTCAACTTTCGGCTTTCATAAACAATTGGGTGCTTGTTTTGCATAAGTACGGCTCCAATGCCTTCTCCTGATGCATCACATTCCACTATGAAGGGTTATGCAAAATCTGGTAGGGCCAATACTGAGCATGTACTCATTACTTCATTTTTTCAAAGGTGGCCTATGCTTATGGGTTCCATTTGAAGGCCCCTTGGTCAAATCAGTCAAAGGTGCACAAAGTTGAGAAAAGCCTTTGACAAACCTCCTGTAATAGCAGCAAATGCCCAAAAACCCCTTCAACTCAGTGAGTGTCTTCAGTGTGGGCCAGTCGATGATGGCTTGTATCTTTTCTTGATGTACCTGTACCCCCTTTACTCCAATAATGTGTCATAAATAAAGGACCCCTGTCATCCCAAATTCACATTTAGACTCCTTGGCATATAAGGATTGCTCCTCCATAATAGTCAAAATCGGTTCCACATGTTGAAGGTGCTCCTCCCAAGTCTTGCTATAGATTAGTAAGTCATCAAAGAAGACTAGTAAGAACTTCCTTAGCTGCTTGTTGAACAAATGATTCATGCACGATTGGAAGGTGGTCGGTGCATTAGTTAGCCCAAAAGGCATGACTAGAAACTCATAATGTCCATAGTGACACTGAAAAGCAGTCTTGGAAATATCTTGCTCCCTCTTCTTTATCTAGTGATAGTCGGAGCGCAAGTCAATCTTAGTGAAATATACTGCCCCATGGAGCTCATCCAATAGCTCATCAATTTGTGGGATGGGATATATGTTTTTGATGGTCTTCTTGTTTAGAGCCCTGTAGTCAATGCACATGTGCACTGTTCCATCTTTCCTTTTCACCAGCACTATTGAAGATGCAAAGGGACTGGAGCTCGGCCTAATGTGACCCATATCCAACAACTCCTTAATTGCCTTTTCAATTTCATCCTTGTACTTCTTGGGGTGCCTGTAAAGAGTGGTGATGACAGGTTTCACACCCTCCACCAACTCTATGATGTGCTCAAACCCCTTATCTGGTGGTGCTCCTGGTGGTATAGGCTCAAAGACCTTGTTGTGCCTATCCATGATTTTCTTGATCTCTGGGGCGTAGTGTGTTTCCCCCTTTTTGTCTACTCTCATTGAAATTCTGCATAAGCGATGTCTTCTCTCCGGAAGATGGCCTCCATGCGCTTTGTTGTCACCACCCTTGGTGTGTTGTCTATCATACCCMTGAGAACCACCTTCTTTCCCTGTTTCCTCTGTGAAAGACATTTCCATGGTTTTGTAATTTGTGGTGATCGGCCCCAATGTACTAAGCCATTGTACTCYTAGGATGATGTTGGTGTCTGGAAGATCCATCACATAGAAATCTTGTGCCAAATCATGTCTCCCCAAAGTAAGTTTCATCCCTGGGATGTACCTATCACAAGGCATGGTGCATCCACCTACTACCTCCACACGAAATCCCTCAAATTCCACTGTCGGTATGTGCCTTCTTTGCAGTAATGTTGAGTCAATGAAGTTGTGTGAGGCACCTCCATCAATGAGAACTGAAACCTTTTACCCCTGTAGCACTCCTCTCATCCTGAAGGTGTTGAATTTAGRTACCTCGCTGATGGATGCAATGGTTAGCTTCTCATCTGTTGTAGGGTCGTGACTAGCATCCTCCTCTTCTGTCTGTCCTGGATTTTCGGCCTCCATGTTCTGTAAGTGGCCGAAATCTTCAACCTCCTCATCATCTGAGATCACCTCAATGTAGTGGGCTTTGCCCTTACCCATGCACTTGTGTGTTGGGTCCCATGGTTCCTTGCAGGTGAAACACAATTGCTTCCTTCTCAATTCCCTCCTAGTGGGCTCATCCATCCTGCCCCTTCCTTGGTCAAACCCCCTTGGGTCTCTTCCTCCTTCGTTCATAGGAGGTAGGCTTAAAGGATGAACCTAAGTCTCTAGTCTTCCAGATGGCATCATGCATGTTGGTAGGCTTAAAGGCCTTGACCCAACCCCTCAAGGGTTCCATCAACACTTCTGTGAAAAGCATCATGAGTCTCACTTGAGATACGTCTTATACCATCATTGCTAGGCTGTGGAACTCTTCTATGTAAGCCTCTGGTGATCCTGTCTGTCTAAGTTGTGTGAGCTCCCTAAAAGGTAGCTCCGGATCCCCCTGACAAATTTGTCAATGAGCCTTTGTGTGAACTTTGTGTAGGATGTAATCTGATTGTGACCCAATGTGGTCAACCCATGGTACCACCAATCATGGGCCTTGCCATCTAAGTACATGGTGGCAAATTTGATGGCATCCATCTCTCTCATGGGGTTAAGTTGTAAGTAGGTATCCAGCTTTTGTACCCATGCTTGTGTTGTCACCTTAGCAGATCCATCCAAATAAGGGATTTCTATTTTGCCTACTCTACACTCCAGTTCGTAGTTGGGCCTTTGATACTGTTTCGTTTTGCCCCAGAATTTGATCCCGCAATACTGTTCTAGCGTGACTTGCCTTTGAAATCCTGCACTTAAGGCATGATACTCCTTGGCATACTGCTCAAAATTATCCTCAATCTCATCCTCATAGTTGTGTTGTGGTTGGGTATCCAAGAATGTAAGTAGATAGGGCCTAGGGGTTGTCCTGTTGTATGTTTGTCCCTGTGGTGCACCACCTCCATAGCTCTATCCCTCAATGTGATAATGGGGGGTGTGCTCCTGTTGATGTCTAGTCCCTCCATGAGATTCACTAGCCTCTCTATTGGCATAAACTTCCGGACCCTTCCCTCCATGAGTCATCTGCATCAGGAGTTGACACCCTCTCCTGGATTTCACTTACCTTTCTCAGAGCCTCTATCATTTCCACCTGTCCCCTATGTACTGTTTCCTGGTTCTCCTGTAAATGATGCACAAGGGTGCTTTGTGTCACGTTTATGCAGTGTTGCAACTCCTTAGCGAAGCCTACTAGAATCCGTGGTTCACTGTCTGCACTTGATCCTTCCATTTCGGCCTCTATCTCACTGGTTTGTTTCCTATGTCTGCCCATGTAAATGCCACTGAACTTTTGCATGCGCTAACCCCCACTGGTTGGGAGGATCAACGCTTTGATACCACTGTAATGTTCCTGGGCCAAATTTTTTGCTCAAAACACTAACTATTTACTGTTTGTTATATTTGTTCATGTGTTTGCAGGTATATCCATAAAGATGTGCATGAGATTATTCAATGTTGATAGACCAATAGATATGAAGCATACAATCATAAACAAGACGAGATATAAGAACACCAATAGAGAATCAACAATGTCAAATCTGAACTTTATTTCGATAGTAAGGAGACCCTGTATACAAGAGATCTGCAGATCTGGAAGAAAGCCCCAATAATAACAAAATGGGTTGCCACCCGATACAATAAGAACAACAATACAAAGATAAATGCCTCCCAAAGGCTATAAGAGATGACATCCAAGCCTCCAAAGGCTACCAACAAGCAGATCTGACTGAAGATAGAAGGACCATGTCAATGCACTGCCAAATCTCCCCAACTGGTTGAGTTGCGCCCTGCTTTGGATGCTGCCAAACCCTCAAGTTTCGGCCCACCCTTTCCTGACCTCCAAATCCTCCCAAACTCACCAAGAATGTAGATCGAGTTGATAGAAACCTTTGGATCCAATCTCAAGCTAATCTGAGAAATGTTGCTTCTCCAAATAGACAATCCCTAAACTGGATTGTGCCCTCCTTGGTTTGATAAAGTCAAAGAGGGTACGTTCTCCCATCTAGGAACCTCCAAATGCCACCAAAATCTACCAGATCATAGATAGAGCCATTGCTACCAAGATGTTGAAGTCTCAAGCCAAACTATGAAGATTTAAGCCTCCAGACATTGAAAACCACTTTCTGCAATGCACCCTCCTCTCTCTAATTCATGTCAAGCTCACAGAAATAAACTGCAAGGATAAGCTCCTCCGAAATAGACCAGGAATGATGCCAGGGACCCTACGAAGAAAACCCAAGTGTTACTTTTCCCAAATGCCTCCTGCATCCTACAGATCGAACCAATATCTCCAAGATGGTGCGCCTCCTAGATGGAAACCCCCCTGGGTTGCGCCCTAGCCTGGAAACTACATGTAGAACCAACCTGCAACACTGTAGAATGGTGTGGGAGGATTATTTCACCTTCGGGACCAAGCCTGGATCAAAGAAGGTGGGATCTTTCACCACCGAGTTGATCTCTAGGGTTTTAGACTCAAAACCCTCAAAATTGATTGTGCTCAAGAGCTCCAATGCAAATAAGAAAATAATCTAGAATGAATAAGGAGTGTGCCCTGCCCTTTCCTTTATAGCTCCAATCTATTCCTCCATTGAGTTAGTTTACCCCTAGGGTTAACTCTTAACCTAACTCATCTTTTTCTTTTTCTTCGTTGAGTTAACTTTTTTCCACAAAGTCAACTTAACTTTGGAATATTATGATTTCTAGTTGACTTTGTCCCCAATATGCATGAGACTATAGTCTAGTGGAGAAAGCTAGATTACTGAGTCTCTCCAACCCTCTTCATCAAGAGGTGGGGGACATTACAGAGAGAGCCCCTGAGAAGGGTGTGTGGTTCCTATCTGAGACAAAATTGGAACGTAGAGATGGCCTCCTCCTTACAGAGAGTTGAGAAGAACTCCAGATGATTCTCCTATGTAACGCAGTGAGAAAGGAGATCTGCAGAGTTGGACGTGCCTGTGGCTGAGCACAAGGTGAACGTGTGAATTCCCAAAGAGTTGGGTGCATCGTCATGAGACAGAGATGAAGATGATGTATTAGCCTCCTCTGAGCAGAGAGTTGATGATGAACTCCAGATGACTCTCCTGTGTAATACAGTGGGAAAGAAGATCTGTTGAGTGGACGTGCATGTGGACGAGCACAGGTGAACGTGATCCTAGTGGTTGAGCACTAGTGAGAGTGGTTCTCCTTTGTAATGCAATGAAATAGAGATATGAACATCCCTATGGATGTGCCCCTAGTGGCTGAGCACCAGTGGGTGTATTAGATCCCTTGCTATATTGTTTAAGAGTCAAACCATCCTGTAACCCTAATTGTAATGTAAAGGGTACAGGTCGGCCCCACCTTAATGTAACTGATAATTAATGTAAAAGATAATTAATCTGGTTAATATTAATTATATTATGAGATAGAGAGGTCGGCCTTGTTGTGCCAATAGACACCTATGTTGACAGGTCAAGTCATAAGTAAAGGTAAATTCCCCATTGAGGCATCATATCTTTTGTGTGAGTTTGGAAATTTCAGCAAGTACATCTTCTTGGGAAAAGTGCACACATGTCTTGGGCACTATTCTTCTAGGGTTTGTAAGCACCCTCTTGTGTGCTAGGTTTTCTTGGTGGTGAAGGTCTTTCTCTTGAAGAATATAGCAAAGGATTTGACTAGGTTTTCTTCCCTTGTTGAGAAGAGTTTCCCAGGATACTTCTTGTGTACTTGTGCATGGTGTTTTTTCTTGTAATCTTGGTTGTTGCAACAAAATTGTTTATGGTTTAAGTAAAATGCTAAAATGGAATGAACTTCATGCTTAAACCTTGCTTATAGAAAAATCAACAGTCCCGCAAGTCATGGACAAACTAGCAAACAAAAAAAAAATATACACAAAATAAATAATTAATAACTATTACACTAAATGAATTGACACATCCTAACTAAAGGACATGACCTATCAACCATTGTGACCGGTCAATGGTATAAGTACACTGTCACATGTGTTTGTAATCATATCATTCAATCATCTTATTCATTAGTTTATATATATTTTGTCCTTTATGGATTTCAGTCGACTACTTTTCTTATGTTGGATATTTCTTTAGTAAATGAACTTTGTTTATTTCATTGGTATTAGAGCCAATTTTCTGATCCCAACCCTTGGACATGTTATAACGCAAGTTGTAGGTTGGGCAAAGCCCAACCCAACCACAAAGCAAGTGCTACAACTTGGGAATCCTACACCCAATGTCACCTCGATGTAGGTCACGCACTTCAATGGTGACTAGGTCACTCTAGGGAGGCAATTCTGGTGACCCTAGGGGGATTGGGATTGAGATGGAGCAAAACGTTAGGCCTCCTTGGGCTCCTGGATCATGCCACACGTGCCACTTGGCACACAACTACCTCCAAAGTGTCCAAAACGTTGGGTGGCCTCATGGGTCACATGGGTGAAGTCATGGACCTTCCAAGGCCTACATCATAGTGAGAAGGCAAGACCCCCCTGGGTCCATGCCTGCTTGACTGTCTCTGGTGGAACGTCTTCCTCTCTCTCCGGTGCAAACCTCTGATCTGTCTCTGCCCCTAGCTGGGGTCTCAGCATCCATATGGTGGGCTTTTAGCCCTATGGAAATCTGAACTAATCATCTCCTCATGTGTACATGTCCATCGGGTGTGGCCCTGCAACAAAAACAGGTACGCCCTCCATGGGCTCATAACTCACAGGAACCATAGCAATGTCAATCACATCTAATAATCAAGTTATTTAAACATGTGCATGAAACCCCCTTTCCCAGAGAAGTGCTCAAAAACGTTATGTTATTCTACAAGTCAGGTTCGGAGGGGACGCTAGGATGTCCTATTGAGCTAGTGCTCATTGGATGTGGGATGTTTCCGGGTGAAGACAAATCCAGGCCATGTAAGTGGGTGAGGTGGTGGGGGATGTCTGGGCACTGGGTGCAGTGATGACAGGAAAATGTATGGCTTACCTGTGGGTGCCTTTGAAGAGGGTGAGTTGCACCTTGTCATGGATGCAAATGTTTCCAAGCCCATTCATGCCTTTTATCTTTTTATCTCATTGCTTTTTCTTTCAAGAGACTAGTTAGGGGACACTGCTTGAACTCACAGCTTGTTTTCTTCATCCTTGAACTTGAAAAGGTTTTTGGATGAAGTTAGCATGTTTCCCTTCTTGTCGGATCCTTAATAATTTTGGGTCCCAGTCCTTCTCTTTAGGCCTTTGTTTAAGTGTCTAGTTAGAAATTGATGGTTTTTTTGATCCTATTGATTTTTCAGGAATTGTTGGTTACCCTCATGATATATCTGAAGATGTTATTGATAACATTCCTGACTTTTATGATCATAATCATGCTGGTGCTCACATCTGGGCTTTCACTAAGTGTATCGA
>ML836806.1:32005-46519 GCA_009831015.1 Picea engelmannii | reverse complement strand
TGTCTATCCATAGTAGTACACAACTACATCCTAGTGGTACACTACCAAACCAAGTAGCACACAACTACTTAATCAGTGACACAATCAAAATCAGTGGAACACATCCACCACAGTAGCATACATCTACTGTCCAGAGACATACAGTCTCTATAACAATCATATCATCTGATATGAACTTGCACAGAAAAACAATGTCATGATATAAACTGAATCATCTGGGCCATTCTTCCACTCACATCTATGATATCTGGAAGAGTATCTTCCCTCAGAGAGTAAAACATCAACGATGGTCTAACTGGACTATTCTTATCAAGAAAGAAAGAATAATTGTCCTTATTTCTGAGCCTGGACCATTCACCTATCCAGGCCATTCTTCTGGCACTAAACAAAGTGCAACCTGGAGAGAATGAGTCTGCCCTAGGGAATGTCTGTCCCTGATTGCTGAACCTGGACCATTCACCTATCTGGGCTATTCCTTCGGCACTAAACAAAGTGCAACTTGGAGAAAATGAATCTTCCATAGGGAATGACTGTCTAGACCATTTCCTAAGGAAATGACTATCCTGCACCAACCTCCAAAACAAACCATTCTTCAAAACTACTCACAACTGTGAGCTTCAAAAAAATGACTGCTCGACGAGGCAGACCAATCTTCTTGACCACTACTGAGTGTGACCGTCAAGAAGAAAGACTTTCCTAGACCATCCCCCCCACACTGTCCATAAGGGGAATCGCTGTCTATGGTACATCAACAATCCATCAAACCATTTTCATTACGAAAATGACCGTTCAATCTGGACCATTTTCCGAACTGGAAAATGTCTGTTCGTCAGAAATCTCAAACCACTTTCTGAACTGGAAAGGAACTGCTCATCTTGGACAATTTTTCGAACTTGAAAAATAACTGTCCATAAATCAATAACACATCAGTTCTCCCTCCCAACTTTGGAGTCATCTCTTCCTTTTTCAATAAGGAAGTCGTCTCCACGAGCTCCAACTTGTTTCTTGAGTACACAAACTCTTTCATCTTGGACAGAGGCTTTACCAAAATATCTACTTATCTGCTCATCTGTGGAGATATATTTGAGAACCACTTCTCCTTTCTGGACCTCATCACGGAGAATGTAATTCTTGATCCCAATGTACTTTGGTTTTTCTGGAACACTGGTTTTCTCTGGAGGCTTCATATAGCTCTGATCATAGTTGGATTCATCTCTTTTGTTTCCTGCTAGTTCACAACATCGTGGCAAGGGTCAAACTGGAACATATCCAAGTGGTACTTCTTCTACCATCATGAGAGTTTGTCATGCACTGGTAATCCATCATCTTGGAATTATGAGTAACCATTCTGATATAATATCTCTTTTATAGAAAGTTTTCACCACGCTTCTGCTATGCATTGGAGTTTCTCCACCAAGTTGTCTTCTTCCATCTGCATACAAGGGTCTCTTTCTGGTATACCTCAAAGTCTTGAGGTTGCTCTACATACGCTCTTTGTTCAATTATTCTGGAGAACAGTCTTTGCATTCATCTGATGTAAACTCCAACCAATGTATATTGCGGACGATATAATGGCTCATGTAGAGGTATGTCTTCTTTTTTGGAACAAGCAATCATCATAGTCTTCTCCCTCCATCTGGGAGAACCTCTAGTTATGGATCTCACAATGCTTACATTCATGAGTCTTCCATACACTATTCTTCATCACAACTTTCATTTCCTCTGCTTGATTTCTTTTAGTGAGTTTAGATCGGGCTGATAGTCTTGTGATTCTCGATACAATGACTGGTTGTTCTGGATTTTCTTTCTCTCTTGGAATCTTCATGTTCTTCCCCATGTTTCTCGTTAGCTCTTGGGTCCATGGAGTTTTCTATAGATTCCATGCCCTGAAGATTCCAACTTCTTCCTTTCATTATAGGATCATGGATGTGGATGGACAACCAGGGATACTTTAAGGCTTCTTTTCGAAGAAGACTTTTTCTAAAGTCAAATTGAACACGTGTTTCTTTTCATGGTTGCTACCATTGATGGGAATATGGATATATACTTCATAATCTTCAATGGATCATATTATTTAGGATTAGCTCCCTCCTAATCCTTGCTTCATGCATGAATGCATGCTCATCTTTTGGAATTCTGTAATCAACTCCCTCCAACTAAGAGAGCCCATGCTTTCGTCTGCATCCTTATTGCCTTTTGCATAGTGTCACAAGTCCTTTTCCAATTTCCTCTTGATTGCTGACTTCTTTTTGTTTTTACTTCTTCTAGGTTTCTTCAAGTTTGATTCTGATTTTGGCTTATCTTGTAGCTGTTACTTATGTAATATATTCCACATGAATTGTTTCAAGGGGTTGTTGATGTGCTTCATCCTTTCATGTGTATTGCCTTGTCTTGTAGTCATCGTGATAGCAATCCTTATCTTGTTGTTCTTCCATAGATATAGTTTCTCTTTGAACATCTTATCTTCTAAGAAATAGATATGCAAGATATGCACATAAACTATGTAATCATAGTATGTACAAGAACTATGAAGAGTATTGTTACTTTGTCTTAGAAGAAGAAGTCCGTTTTGTCCTGCTTGGCTTTATTTGAGGGTTCCCTTTCTTCGGCAACTGATGCTTCGTGTGTTTCCTTCATTTTCTTTAGCTCGGGACAATGATTCTTGTAGTGACCATATTTTCGACAGTTGAAGCATTGCATTTTTGACATATCTTTCTCTTGATTTGATTTCTTCTTGGAGCCAAACTTCCTTTTATTCCTAAAATTCTTGAACCTTGCTGTGAAGGATTGATCATCATATTTGTTTTGGGGTTTCTCTTTTGCACTAATCCTTGATTCTTCTTGTGCACAACAAGTCCAAAGTTCTTCAAATGTAGGATACTCCTTCCTTGTGTTCATGCTTGTGACAAATGCATCCCATGTCTTGGTAAGACCATTGAGTACTATATTTACCAGTTCTTTCTCTGAAATGATCTCTTCAATAGATTGTAGTTGATGTCTTAACTGAGAGATTCTCACAAAGTATGATGTTATGTTGTCATCATCATTCATTTTCATGTCACAGAGCTCATTCTTCAGATTCATTACTTGTCCAATGTTTCTGGATGAGAAGAGGTTTGTTAGGGCATCGTACATCTTCTTAGATGAGTCAAGATGGGAGATGTAGGGTATCAAGTGGTATTTTATAGAATCCACTATGATACTCATGACATTGATGTCATTGTCTTTGAACTTCTCCATAACTACAACGTTCTGTGGTTCCTTCTCTTTTCTTTTTTCAAACTCTAGTTCCACAATCTTTCCTTTCACGATATCCAACACTTTATTCTTGGCAAGGATGAGATCAATCCTTGTCTTCCATGCTCTGAAGTTAGAAGCCCCTTCTAACTTCTTTTCTGACTTCATAGAGTAAGTCATAACTGCTTTGACTTGGTCAACCCTTGATTTTGACCAAAAACTCAAACTTGACGTTTTAGCTTGCTGAGAGTATCAAGAGATGCGTTAGGCTAGGGCGCACTAGTCTATCTAGAAATTAGGTCAATCCCTTCACTTAAGGTGCCTCAACGAGAGGGTTAGGTTTTCGTTGCTGCAGCAAAAACTAGCTGCAACTGTAACTGCAACTGAGCAAATCCTCCCAATCTATCTTCTAGCGGTTAGACTGTCCAAAGATAGTGTGGGCCCATAACCTATTAGAAAGTAATGGATGTGCTCGTTTAACCATAGACAATATAACAATATTGTCACCCAACCATAGGCCGAAGCCACCCCCAAGCACCTTAACCTTGACAGAGAATCATTCCGGAAGCAAACCCTAGGCTAGATAGCCAAACAAGATAGCGCACCTCTCTCTAGGGAGAGCACACCAAGCAAGAATAACAGAAACTGACCAGAGAGTCCAACCTAGAAAAAGCCAAGAATACAGATTGCAGAACTGCCGACAACAACTGCTACTAGGACTTGTGCATAAATTGGCCAACTGCAGTGCACACAAGTGTGCTTCTGCAGTTATGAGAATACTGGCCAAAATGAAGACTAACATCCTATATTTATACTATTTTCTGCCAGACTGTCTGGGCCGACTTCTCATTATGGGTGCTAATTACTTAGTATATAACATTTCCTTTTCACCGACTTCTTCTCTTGGAGGCTAATAACCTAATACAAATCATTCTCTTGAGTCGACTTGTCTTCTAGGGTTATTAGCCAACTAATTAGGGTTTCTTCTTGCTTCCCAGAATATTCTATTCTCATTAGGGTTACACGTGGAGGTAAATACCTCCCGCAACTACCATAATATCAACAATATGTACATGGTCCAATACATACTAGAGAAGCTACAATGATGTGGTAGTGTGGACCATACTGTTACATTGTGATAGCATAATGATTTATATTTGGAAAAATGTTGAAGGTCTTAACACATATGGGATATTATTCACACCGCACACATATTGTATATCGTATCAATATGATCCAACATGTATATTTTATAGACATTGCATGGTATGGTTGACAATATTTATTATAGTGACTAAGTGTTGGAAGTTCATATGTTAGTGAATGTTGATATTTCGAACGTGTGTGGGACATCCTGTATGCATATACCATAGGATGGACATTGTTGTTTGTCGATGGTGGTTAATATGGTAGGTGGATGCGTTGGTAACATGTGATCCAAAATACATTGGCGCTTACTTGACACTTGTTGGTTTCTTGAGGTTTTGACATGGCTTGTATTGGGTTTAGCAAGTGAATAATGCTGGCCATCACCCTAGCACAACGTGACCAACAATTAAAGCACCAACTTGTTTTTCGAAGCTACCACTTTGGGTTTTGGCATTCGTTTCATTCGTTAGTGGAAATCAAGTTCTGGTAAATGCACCAACCGCTTGAAGGCACCTTTTAACTTGCACAACACCAGGTACTAGGGTTTCGATTCCCTATCATCTAATGTGATTTAATAATTTATGCCTAGATCTGTAACTGCATGCTATGCTTGTCATTCGATGCTTTCATGTTCTGTTTTGAAGAAACATAAGGTGGTTTTGCTCCCGTTTTTGGAAAAATGGATGCACATAAGTTTGAATGTTATGATGGATGGTTGATTTCCATAGTTATGGTTGTTGGTTTCCTATTTATCATGTTGGTCTGCATTTATCTATGGCTCATTAAAATGACAAGGCCTGGTGTTTTGGGTCTTTGGTGTTTTAGTGTTGCAAACCCTGCATTGTTTCTTGAAATATCATGCGACCCTATGCATAACCTTGTTGGTCTACCTGCATGCACATTTCGGTCGGGCCAAGTCCGAACTAAAACGTCTTGGGTCAAAGCCCTCCTATTATTGACATTCTGTTATTCGTTGGAAAACCCTGGTCATTTTGATTATGGTCGTTGTTTGGGACCAAAAACAAAAAGAAGACATACATGTCTCTGCGTATTATGATTAGAATTGTGACAAATGTCACACCAGAGTCTGAGGTTGTTTCTTAGTAACCCATTGGGCCTCGCAGAGTTGATGGTTATGCTTTGGTGGTGATAAAGTTTTGAAACCCCTGTTGTTTCGTGACATCTAATTTGTCGGGTTCGATTTCGTGACCTTTTGGCCATAACAGGGGCACAATATCATGATATTGATTGAGTGATTTCAATGCACATATTTTCTGTCATCTCCTTGCAAATAAAAGTATCTATCCAGTTTGGGGTCAGATTGAACGAGCATTTTTACGATTTGATCATTTGAGTGTTGTTTGATAAGTAATGAAATCAATCATTTAAGAGTGTATATAAAGAAGATATTTGTTTGGATAACTCAAATGTTTGTTTGATGACTCTGTTGATATTTCAAGAACTGTCTACATGAATGTTTCACATTTGATGTTGACAATTGATGCATACCCCACCCTCTCCCAAGGTCCGCGTGACCTACCGGTCTAGGATCGTTCTAGTCGGGATCTGAAATTAGCTCACGGGCTCCCTCCGAGCCCAAAATTTCAATACACAGGTTCTTAACCCACTTCTCGAATGAAATTTCACTTCTTCGGGAGTCCCTGAGAACTGGCAGAGCCTCCTCGGAGACCGAGGGACAAAATTGTGGGCCAAACTTCCAATCCCCAAAATTTTTGGGACTTCAGGACGTTCTACCCTTCTTATCTCTAAATGCACAACCCACAAACTGTCAAACAATAAGCAACAAGATCAATGACTCTCAAAAAATACCAAGATCGATGGCTTAAACTCTGCTATTTCGGGCTTCAACGGTTTTTGACCACATCCAACACACAACACTCGCAAAGTGCCTAATCCAAAATTGATCTTTTAAATGACTATGATTAGGTTATGCATGAATTGATTTACCACTTAGGAATTAAGAGAAGAAGATTTTAATGAAAGAATGTTGCATCCATAATAAATAATGCAGATCATAAAGTAAACATAAAGAGCAACAAACCATAATTCCAAGCTTGATAACAGAGTTCAGCACAAGTTTTCCTACATCTTTGGGCCTTTTGTCTCAGCGGGGAAGGATTTCTTATTAATCTTCAATGCTTCAACAATACATCGTAAATACATCAACTGGATTACAAACTAGTCTGACTGCGTTCTGCACGACCTCAGGAATCTAACACAACTGACGACACTGAAAAATACTAAGCGTAGCTCTCGAAAATGGCCTCCAAAGCTTGGTTGGCTTGCTAATTTTTCCTACATAAAATAAACTGTTCTGCTTTATTTTTCATAAATTCACCCTGTAGTATCGTAGTAAATATTTTGATTATAAAAGAGCTAGTCTAGGGATTCAGACTCCCAATTCTTGGCATCGAATTGCAAATATTATGCATACAATCTTGGGTTAAATATTTAAATATGGTTTTAAATAAATCATATCCTAACTTTAAACCCACTTGGAGCGCATATGAAATTCACGGCCTTTAAAAACTTTACACAACGCATATCTTAGTGCCTTGTAATATGGTTTTAAAAACCATATTATATGGTTTACCACCCACTTGGCATAAACATTTGAAAACATGTGCATATATAGTTGAAATATCCAGATTATATGGAAAGGGATATTAAATATGGTTAAAATAACCATTTTACAAAGTCTTCGACCCATTTTTATATGAAAACACATATTAAATCCACTTTGATGTTTTAAAGTCCTCCATACGGGTGATTCAAATATTTTAAAGTGGTAGAAAACTTGGAATGATACGATATGGTTTTTAATAACCATATTATATGACATAAATTTTGAGATATGGTGTGATTCGACCCTTTAGTAAAGGGATTTGAATGCTAGTTTAATAACAACCATTATGTGCGATCCCATGTCAACAAATCAAGTAATGGCATTCTATATGGCATATATCCCGCACATTAAACTTATATCAAATAATTATCACATGGTTTTAATTAATTTTCCACATGATTTGATTTTAACTAGTAATATGTAACCACCTCAACTACCATATGTCATGCTACCACTGCCATGTGCCCTGCCCATAGCATTGCATATGTCCAACTTTGCCACTGCCATGTCATCTTTTGATTAGTTTGATTTTTTTTTCACTGTTTATGTAAGACTTCCGAATGCGATAACTTTCTCATATGATGTCCATTTTCAAAACCATTTATGCCACCAGAAAGCTTGCGGCGAGCACTTCAAGTTCATGCCATTTTATTGAGCATTTGAGAACTTTGATTTTTTTCCTTCTTGAATCCGTTTTGGATTATTCCTCCCCACTAAGACCTTTTGGTCCTCCAAAAGGGTATTAACCAGATATCAAGTGCGGGATAGACCTCCCCACTTGTCCTTTGTCTTTAAAATCTGTCTTGTGCACCTGTTGCATCATAATCAATTGCATAATAACCATGACAACTGAAAGCATATTGTTAGCCATTTGAACTCATTCACATCTTACTGAAGCCACTACCATCCATGTAGATAACATTAGCATCGATAACATTATAAATATGACTGAAACTGAACCAATATGTTTGATGTGCTTGCACGACATTAACTTATCTTGAAACAAAGTATGATTGAATTCCCATCCTACAACCATCTCATGTTCATGCTTAATATCAACTGCTTTACTTGGGACAATTATAGGTGTGTTTCTTGCATAATATGCCTTCCTTAATTGTTCCATTGTTTGAAGAGTTTGATTTGGTTTTATGTGATGAGCATGTACAACATATTCATTGCCTTCTTTAGTTAAGTGATATTGGTTCTGTTCTCTGTAGAAGATTGCTTTGCAATCATATAAATAAGGGCTTCCTAAGACCATTCCACATGTTTCTAGTGGAACCACATCACATGTTACTTCATCCACATACTTATATGTAATTGAAAATTTTATGATATGTTGTTTTTTTATGGGCAATTTGTGATATTTGATTATCCAATTAAGTGAATAGGGTTTGTGATGCATCTTAGTGTTTAATCCCAATTTCTTAACCACTTCCTCTGAAATTAAGTTATATTGAGATTCACTATCTATCAATGTGTCGATCTTAGTATGTTTCATTATGACCCTTATATGAAACAATTTACTTCTAGAATCATAACCATCACCAATTTTACCTGTCAAACCAACTACTCTGATTTTAGTCTCATCACCTGAATCATACCCCAAGTCTGTTGGTCGTGTTGCTGTTGCAACTGTTTGCCTCTCTTTCCTCTCTTTGAACCACTTCGGTCTCTTCTCTGGGTGCAATTTCCAGCAATGGTCATCATCATGCCCTTGTTTCTTGCAATGCTTGCAAGAGAGCTTCCCTTCCTTCATTATCGCTGAATTTGCTTTCTTTCCATTTCCCTTTCTTTTGTCTTATTTCCTTGAAGATGATTCCCCTGATACACCAACTCTTGTTTTCTCTGCTTCAATATATGTTGCTTAAACATAAGCCTCATCAATATTAGTAGGTCCAAACATAAATGCAGTGTTACGAATATGTGTAGGTAAATCTCCTATATATTTCATAAGAGTTTCTTGTGTATGTAATGTAATATTTAACATTAATGCCATCTTACGAAATTCATCTGTGTATTCTTGCATCGTTTGTCCTTTTCTTAGTTTAAGACTTTGCCATTCAATTACATCCTTTTTCTTAGTGGATCTCAATAGGGTTTGTGATGCATCTTAGTGTTTAATCTCAATTTCTTAACCACTTCCTTTGAAATTAAGTTATATAGAGATCCACTATCTATCAATGTGTCAATCTTAGTATGTTTCATTATGACCCTTATATGAAACAATTTACTTCTAGAATTATAACCATCACCAATTTTACCTGTCAAACCAACTACTGTGATTTTAGTCTCATCACCTGAATCATACTCCAAGTTTGTTGGCCGTGTTGCTGTTGCAATTGTTTTCCTCCCTTTCCTCTCTTTGAACCACTTCAGTCTCTTCTCTGGGTGCAATTTCCATCAATGGTCATCATCATGCCCTTGTTTCTTGCAATGCTTGCAAGAGAGCTTCCCTTCCTTCATTGTCGTTGAATTTGATTTCTTTCCATTCCCCTTTCTTTTGTCTTATTTCCTTGAAGATGATTCCCCTGATACACCAACTCTTGTTTTCCCTGCTTCAATATATGTTGCTTGAACATAAGCCTCATCAATATTAGTAGGTCCAAACATAAATACAGTGTTACGAATATGTGCAGGTAAATCTCTTATATATTTCATAAGCGTTTCTTGTGTATGTAATGTAATATTTAACATTAATGCCATCTTACGAAATTCATCCGTGTATTCTTGCACCATTTGTCCTTTTCTTAGTTTAAGACTTTGCCATTCAATTAAATCCTTTTCCTTATAACCCAAAGGATAAGACCGTTTTCTAAGTGCAAAAACAAAATCTTGCCATGATGGAAATACATTACCAACTTGCCGAGTACTATGTTGCAACTTACTCTGCCACCAGATGAGTGTTGTGCCTGCAAGACGAAGCGATGCTAATTTGATTTGGGTTTCCTCATCTTTGATTTGTTGCACACTGCAATAAACTTTCATCTATTTGACCCAGTTATCAAGCCTCTTAGCATTGACTTCCCCATCATACATGGGAAATTCGAATTTTATATCAAGCTTAAGTAATGGAATATCATGCTTATGTTTATGGGAATGTTTTCTTGGGGTATAAGTTGAACTTGTATTTGAAGAAGAAGAAGATGGAGATGAAGGAGGTGAAGGAGGAGGTTTAGGAGAGTCCTCTCCTTCTTTACTTTTGTCTTGATTTGACGATTCCCCTTGAAAAGGCCTCTTCCGTTCCAAGTAATCATCATATAATACCTTTACCATCTCTGACATGGTGAATAAAGTCTTTTGCAACTCTATCTCGTTCTGAGACATTCCTTCTTCAGATGCCATCTTCTCACTTTGAGATGCCCTCTTTCTCGATCCAATCTTATGATCTCTTTCTACAAGATCGCCTTCATTACGACTTAGTTTTTCCTTGGTAATCATGCAAACTCAAACAACCAACTATTAACTTGCTCTGATACCACTTGATCCAAAATTGATCATTTAAATGACTATGGTTAAGTTATGTATGAATTGATTTACCACTTAGGAAATAAGATAAGAAGAGGATTTTAATGAAAGAATGTTGCAGCCATCATAAAGAATGCAGATTAGAAAGAAAACATAAAGAGCAACAAACCATAACGCCAAGCTTGATAATGGAGTTTGGCACAAGTTTTCCTACGTCTCCTTGCTTTTTGTCTCAGTGGGGAAGGATTTCTTATTAATATTCAATGGTTCAACAATACATCAGAAATACATCAATTGGATTAAAATATGGTCTGACTGCGTTCTTCTTGACCTCAAGAATACACTGCAATTGATGGCACTGAAAAAGACTGAGCGTAGCTCTTGGAAATGGCCTCTAAAGCTTGCTTGACTTGCTGGTTTTTCCTGCATAAAATGAACTATTCTACTCCATTTTTCATAAATTCAACATGTAGTACAATGATAAACCATTTGGTTATAAAATAGCTGGTCCAGGGATTGAATCCCAACATACCCCCATTCTTGGCATCGAATTGCAAATATTGTGTATACAATCTTGGGTTAAATCTTTAATATGGTTTTAAATAAACCATATCCTAACTTTAAACCCACTTGGAGCGCATATGACATTCATGGCCTTTAAAAAATTTACACAACACACATATCTTAGTGCCTTGTAATATGGTTTACCATCCACTCGGCATAAACATTTGAAACCGGGTGCATATATGGTTGAACTATCCATATTATATGGTAAAGGATATTAAATATGGTTAAAATAACCATTTTACAAAGTCTTCGACCAATTTTTATATGACAACACATATTAAATCCACTTTAATGTTTTAAAGTCCTCCATATGGGTGATTCAAATATTTTAAAGTGGCATAAATCTTGGAATGATACAATATGGTTTTTAATAACCATATTATATGGCATAAATTTTGAGATATGGTGTGATTCGACCCTTTAATAAAGGGTTTTGAATGCTAGTTTAATAACAACCATTATGTGCGACCCCATGTTAACAAATCAAGTAATGCCATTTTATATGGCATATATCCCGCACATTAAACTTATATCAAATAATTTTCACATGGTTTTAATTAATTTGCCACATTATTTTAACTTGTAATATGCAACCACATCAGATGCCACATGTCATGTTGCCACTTCCATGTGTCCTGCCCTTAGAATTCCACAAGTCCAACTCTGCCACTGCCACATCACCCTTTGACTAGTTCGACTTTTGTTTTTACTGTTTATGCAGAACTTCCGAATGCGATAACTTTTGCATATGATATCCATTTTCGAAACCGTTTGTCTCCGGAAATATTGCGACGAGCACTTCATGATCATGTCATTTTCTTGAGCATTCGAGAACTTTGATTTTTGGCCTTCCTGAATCCATTTTGGATCAGTGCCGATCACCGAAAAGGGGTAGATATGATGGCTCCTATTCCACCACCAACGACTCTACGCCTCTTTCGCACTTCGAGCTTCAGTGATTTCTCCACAACACTTTTTCACAAATATCCTAGATCGAAGAATTGACAAATACACCCAAGTATTAAATTGACGGTCCTTAAGCTCTGATGGATGGATGATTCATATCTCTTCTGTTCGGGCTTCGGAAATTTATTTTGGTCGTCCACATGACACAACCTCTCATATCTACCGACACCGAAACACCGAAAGGCCTCTTCTTCCTCCATATGTCCCCTTCCTGATCAATGATTAGGATGCTTTCGAGACTTCGCGAGTTTTCTTCCTATCTGCACGACGACGCAAATTCACAGAAGTGCTACATCCCCACACTATGAGATATGTCACCACACATCCTCCTCCAATGAATGACTGGGATTGACTCTGGCCTTCGATCCTTTGCGATTCCTCACAATGCTTCACTCTGTTTCCTTCGGAGTGTCGGACCTCCAAAATTTCGGATCTACTGCCACATGTCCTTCCTTTGATCAATGGTCCAGATAAACTCCGGACTTCGGGACTCCAGGGAAATCGAACTCCTCTTCCCTCTATTCTCCTAGAGTGTATATCCTCTGGATCTCCTAATTCGACGATGCGTGTCCTCGACGATAGATGACCCTAATGAACTCCGAGGATCCTCCACTTTGGAATCACCACTTCTAACTTCCTCCGGAGTATACAATATGCTGACACGTGTCCTCAGGAATTGGATGACCACGATTAGCTCCAGCCTTCAGGACTTCGGGGGTCCTGACTTCTCCACACTCCAAAAATCCCGAATGCACGAAGTCTGAAGGACTCCCCGATTAAATCTCATGCAACTCCTCTGGATCTAACGAATGTTAGATCGCTTTCAAACTCTCGAATGGATCTCAACCATTGATTTCCACTCTTCGATAAATCCTCCTTTGCAATCCACACATGAATTCTGCTGAACACGCGAATTATTAACAACTCACATGTTTAAACCCCGCGCTGCTTCTCCAAATCTAAGGGTGATGAAAGATCCTTGATTCTTCCGAACATATCTCAACCGTTCGAACCTTGAAACTAACGAATCTTCTCTTCCTTAAGGATTATGATCACTATCCTTCCTGAGCTTTGTTCCTTGAGTTATTTCAAACCTCTGGTGCACTCCTTGCATCCTTTAACTTGTGAGAAGTTTTTGGACTTAGAGATTTTTCTGAAAAATATCCCTTACGCACTCCTTGTGCTCATCTCCTCTGAGACTTCTTCAACACTTAAACAAAGTTTTTTCCTGATGCACTCTTGCACATGTATTCTCTGAACTCTAATCTTCACTGAGAAACTATGCACTCATTGCACTTCAACTGTAAATTCACGTTATTTCTTCTGATCTTCTGAGTCTATCTCGACTTGACCTACGCACTCCTTGCACCAAGAATTTTAGTAGAGAAACATTTGAAACTTACAAAAACATCAAAGGTTTCCACACTTAACCATGAAAAACATACTCATGCATATAAGATACATAAACAGATAAAACACAGAAATAAATATCACATACATTCAATGGATTCAATAAAAGAGAAAACCATACATTTGGAATCAAATCTCTCTATTTGTATTCCTTCAATCAAGTATGTACATGAGTTTATACAACTCTCTGCAATTCACCATAAGCTTCAACAACTCTCTTAGAAACAATAAAAATAACATTCAGTTGCCTCATTTGGGCATAAAATACATATATTTATACATGGAGAGGCTTCTCGAGCCTTCCCTCCATACTACCTTAGTGCTATCCTATCACAATTAATACATTCATCTACTAAGGACTATTACATTGAATGAAAATGACACTAAGATATGAGTCGATACTCAATATCTATACAACCTTATATGATAATTAAAGTGATTACAACTTTGACGATCTTATGTGATGGCTCAAGCCTCAAAACAATTAAAAGCTTTAATTTTCAATCCTTTCAAAACAAAATGACGCGCCCTCCTTGGAATTCAAAAATAATTTAAAATCTGCATGCTACGTGCTGACTTGTTCTCCACCTGGCCTCTTTAACGACTGATGGTGATGCTCCTGCATCATACTCCTCTTGCCAAAAATTTATGGAATCCTGTCCATGAGGTCTTGCACTATTTTCCCATGCTTTTGAATATTAGATTCATTCACTCAACTAGCATCCTCTGCTGGGTGATATTTCCACTTCACCAGGTACTCAAAATAAGTCTTCCTCCTAGTCTTCTTACCAATCCTTTGATATATGATTTTCTCCATATGTGGATTTTCTATTTTTGGCATCTGCTTCTCCCATTGAATCTCCTTTTGATCATATGATCCTCTTGGATCATCCATCCTATAAGGGTATAGGTCCGCAACATTGAATATCGGTGATATTCCCACATCCTCAGGAAGATCAATCTCATAAGTGTTTGCTTCAAACTTTCTGATGATTTTACATGGTCCTATTTTCTCTATATTCAGTTTTTTTATATGTTTCCCTTGGGAAACTTTCCTGTTGGATTACTGA
>ML836806.1:0-31893 GCA_009831015.1 Picea engelmannii | reverse complement strand
GGGGGGGGGGTGAATCAGTAATAGCACAATTATAATCTTTTTTAACCAAATAATCCAAGTGTTATATCAATGTAGAATTATTATCCAATAATGAATGATAAGAAATGAACAATCACACACATACACAGTACACCGGTGTTTTACGTGGAAACCCAAAGCAGGAGAAAACCACATAATGCTTTTTCTTATATGTCTTGAAGAATTACATTCATTGGAAGAACCAACTTCCTTTGTTTTCCAGCTGCAACTGGAAGGAGGCTCCAACCCCCTAATTTCTCAGGCTACAACCTGAGGGAATCTCCAAATCCCCAATTCTCTGGCTACAACCAGAAGGAGGCTACAACCCCCTATGTTCTCCGACTACAACCACCTGTCCTTGCACCGTCCAACCACCCTGAAGTAGAAGTAGAATGATGGAACCACTGTCAACCTGTCACTGTGAGATATACTGCTGTACAACTGTATCAACTTGTACCACTAATCTGTATCCAATATGTACAACTACTCTGTAATCAATCTGTACCTAAAATGAACATGTATCTACAAAAATACAACAGGTATGCAACCTGTAGCATTTAAGCCCACGTATGTACGTGCCCTATCTGTTATGCAACCCGCATATGTACGCACCCTAACTATTATGCAACCTATGTATGCCTTCTAGAACTAGGGTTTCCTTTCACTTGAAAACTTTTGACCCTCTGTAACTTCTTTCACATAGATCTGTAACCTATCACTGTATCCAAACTGTAATTGTACCCTGTGCATGCATTCTCATACATAACATTCACTCATGACAAATATGTCTCTCTTTAGTCATGTGCCATATAGGTGTGTGAAATCATGAACACGTATACTTTCCCTCACATGATCTTAGTCATCAAACCCTTTTTGATATTTAGCCTCTCAATACATCAACAAATACAAGATCTCAACCATGTACCATAAAAGCCCTTAGCCATATGACAAGAAATACAAGATGTGCCTCAACAAGAAGTATCAATGATAAATATACCAAGATTGTATTTTTGTAGATTTGACTTATGCAGAAGATCCCATGTAGCCTCTAGTCTCTCTAGGGATAATCCTCAAATCTCTATTGCCATTCCTCATGCATATATCAAAATCCAACTATTCATAGAAATAAGACATACCTTTTGAACCAATGGATGAATATGATGCATCTGAGCACTTTAGACCATCATGGGAGCTTGATCTCAGAATCTAGGACCTCTACATCTTCATTTTCTCAAGTTTCCATGGATTTACCAGCATGTACTCACCCTATACACAACCAACCCGCATACATACGCTCCCTATACACAGACAACCTGCGCACTGTATGCACCCTATACATAGACAACCTGCGTATGCCTAAGAAAATAGGGTTTTATGTAAATCTGAGAATTTCGCCGTCAACCCTTCATGCTACCTTAGACATTCACCACTTCAGATGTATCCACAAGTATTTACAAGAAGCTTTACACAAGAAAATATATATACACTATGTACAAGTGTGTCCTTAATGAGTGAGCTTTGCCTCTTATTTATATCTTCATGTAGCCTTACATTTTCCTTATTTTAGGGCTTCTCCATTTAAAATAATTTCTTTTACAAAACACTTTGACTCTTGGGGGCTTCTATAAGTCTCATGAGGGTTCTCCAACTTGATATGGTCGTAACTCTCTAACCATGAGGAGTTATGTGACGTTCCACATACCACCAGAAATGGCATGAAAAGCACTATGCATCTAGGATAGTTTCACTGACAAATTCACCGTCCTTCATCTCATTATTCCACAATTAAGCATGGGTTATCTAACCATACTTCTAGGATAACTCAATCCATAAAGCATCTTCCCGTGAGGTCTTTCACCATAAGGGGACCACTTTGGAGTTCATCCATCTCTACTTATTATCAACCATGACAAGACAATAATGAGTCATATTTACATCAAAGAAAATTGGGTCCATTACCCAAACCTTTGTGCTACTGGGATTGACATCAATGACAACCAACCTTAATCAACAATCTCCCCCTTTGGCATTGATGAAAACACTTTGATGCAATACTGAAATCATATCACTCATGCTCCCCCTAGAACCATGCCTATATCCTTTGTATCTGATAAATATGCTCCCTCTAGAACCATGCCTATGTCCCCTGCATATGATAAATCTGCTCCCCCTAGAACCATGCCTCTTTCCTCTGCATTTGATAAAACTCCCCCCCTTTGTCATCAATGGAAAATGTATCTTTCCATCCAGGGCTGCTCCCCTTGACTGAACTGTCCACTTATGGTGCTTCCTTGTGTACATCTAAGACATATAATATAAGCATTCAAAAAACATTCATTTTGGAGTAGAAATAACTCCAGGTCTCTAGCGAAGATATTCAAAGGCTTCCCGTGGAAGTGGTTTTGTAAAGATGTCTGCCACTTGTTCTTTTGTTCCCACATACTCAACTCTGATGTTCTTTTCTGCAACCTGCTCCTGTAGAAAGTGATACTTGATTGGAATGTGCTTCATCTTGGAGTGCATTACGGGGTTCTTTGAGATACTGATGGCGCTTGTATTATCACAATAGATTGGAATGGGCTCATCATACTCAACCTGTATATCTGTCAGAGTTTGTTTCATCCAAAGTACCCGTGTACAACATGATGCTGCTGCAATATACTCTACCTCGACTGTAGATAAAGATATTGATGATTGTTTCTTGCTTATCCATGATACTAAACACTCACTCAAGTAGAACGTTGCTCCACTAGTGCTTCGTCGATCATCAATACAACCTGCCCAATCTGCATCTGTATAGGCAATTAGTGATAGATCCTTTCCTTTTGGATACTATAATCCAAACTCTTTTGTTCCTTTGAGATATATGAAAATCCTTTTCACTGCTAATACATGCGATTTTTGTGGTGCTGCTTGAAATTGTGCCACCTGTCCAACTGCATGCATTACATCTGGTCTGGATGCTATCACATATACTAGGCTGCTAATCATTGACTTATATTGCCTTTGATCTGTATACTTCGAATCATCATATTTGCTCAACTTGCAATTGGTTTGCATGGGAGTGATAACTGGTTTGCAATCTTCCATTCCGAACCTCTTTAACATTTCTCTGATATACTTGGTCTGAGAAATAAAAATTCCTTGGTTTCTTTGATGTATTTGAAGTCCCAGAAAGAAGGATAGTTATCCAAGTAACGACATTTCAAATTCATTTTGCATATCTTTTGCAAATTTCTGGCTTAACCTGTCATCATCACTACCAAAAATAATATCATCAACATAAACTTCAATTAATAAAATATTACCTTGATTTACCTTGATGTAGAGGTTGCTGTCTGCACTTCCTTTTCTGAACCTTGCCTTCTACAGATACTTATCCAGTCTAGAGTACCATGCTCTAGGAGCCTATTTTAGACCATACAGGGCCTTCTTTAATTTACACACATAATCTGTGTTCTCTGACAAATTAAATCCTTCTGGTTGTTCAATGTAGACTTCTTCTTCAAGTTCCCCATTCATAAAAGATGATTTTACGTCCATTTGATACAGTTTAATGTTTTTGGAGCATGGATAAGATAAAAGAAAACGGATTGCTTCCATTATGGAAACTGTGGCAAATGTCTCTTCAAAGTCGATTCCTTCAACCTGTGCATATCCTTTACATACCAATCTAGCTTTGTTCCTTGTAACCTGTCCATCTTTATTCAATTTATTCTTAAAGACCCACTTTGTGCCGATCACATTCTTATTCTTTGGTCTTGGAACCAGTTCCCAAGTGTCAATTTTCTCTATTTGATCCAATTCTTCATCCATGGCCTTATTTCAAAATTCATCCTTGCTGGCTTCTTCGAAACAATTTGGTTCAATTGTAGATAAGAGTGCTAGGTGTGTTTGTTCTGGTGAACAAATTTTTCTTCTAATCTCAACTCCTGCATCTTTGTTTTTGATAATCTGATCTGAAGGATGATTCTTATGTACTCTTCTGCTGGGTGTCTTTGGAGACATTCGCTGAACTTGCTCTTCTGTTTTTGTTGGATTCTCTTCATCTTCCTCTTCTACTTCTTTTTAATCTTCTGATTCTTCTTCTAAAGGCTGTTTCATTGATTCATTTTCTTCCTTTGATTCTGGTTTGCCTGTTTCATCAATTGTTACGTTGATGCTTTCCACAACTTTGTTCAATCTTAGATTGTAACACTTGTATGCTTTCCTTGTACTTGAGTAACCAACAAGTACTCCTTTGTGCATGTGAGAGTCAAACTTTTCCATTCCTCCATCTTCTCTTTTGATATAACATTTGCTTTCAAAAACTCTGAAGTGCTTTACATTTGTTGGTCTTCCTTTCCATAGTTTGTAAGGATTTTTGTCAGTGTTGTTTCTGAGCATTACTCTATTTTGAATGTGAACTGCTGTATGCACTTCCTATTTCTAAAAAATATCTGCCAATTTTGAATCCATTAGCATTGTTCGAAGCATTTCCTGTACTGTCCTTTTCTTTCTTTCAACAATTCCATTCCATTGAGGTGTCCTAGCAACGAAGAATTGCCTTTTTATTCCATGATTGTTGTAGTAGTCCATAATTTCCTTTGAGGTGAACTCTCCTCCATTATCAGATCTCAAGCATTTGATTTTTGAATCCATTTCATTTTCAACCATTTCCTTATAGATCTTGAAGTTTTTAAAAGCTTCTGACTTATTCTTGAGAAAACAAACTGCATTCATTCTTGTATAATCATCAACTAATAACATAAAGTATTTCTCACCTTTTAAGCCCTTTGTTGTAGTTGGTCCAACTAGATAAGTATGTACAATTTTCAGTGGTATTGTCATTGAATATTCCTTTGATTTGAACCTGGTCTTTGTTTGCTTTCCTTGTTGACAATGCTTGCATAAGATATTTGTTGGTTTCGTGATCTAGGGCATTTATCTGACTGCTTCTATTTTTTTGACTTTGACAAAGTTATCAAAATGTGTATGACCCATTCTTCTATGCCATAGCTAAATTTCATCTTCCTTTCCTAGACAACACTTTTCATTTCCAATTTCACTTAACACATATATGTTGCTTGAAGTTCTTGTAGCTGTAGCAACCAATTTCCCTGAACCTTCTTTTCTTATCTCACACTTTTGTGAATCAAAAGTAACTTTATGACCTTGGTCACACATTTGACTCACACTTAGAAGATTATGTTTCATATCTTCTACTAGTAGAACATTTTCTGCCTTATCACTTTTATTTCCAATTCGGACTGTGCCTTTTCCAATGATTTTGGCTGAATCATCATTTCTGAAGGAGACTGATCCATCTCTTTCTTTTCGTAATGTAAGAAACTTGTCTCTATCACCTGTCATGTGTTTTTAACATCCATTGTCAGCATACCAACCACGTTTCTTCTGCTTAGCTTGTAGAGCGAGTGTGCATTCTTCATTGCTATACTGATCCTGCTTTCTTATCCATGTTCATTTCTGAGGTTCCAGTCTGTGATTGTTGTTATTCTATTACAGTTCTTTAGGAGGGACTGTCATTATGCAATCTTTGGCCATATGTCCAAAATTGTTACATTTGTAACATTTTCACTTCAGTGCTCAAAGATTCAAATCTGTTGTAACTTCTTCTCTGTGTTTCACTAGGCTTTCTTGGATAACCCCTTTGTGTATGACTCTCAAAGTAGTTATTTTTCCTATTGTTAGCTCTGCAATTCACAACTTTATGTCCAAAATTATTACATGCATAACATAAACCAAATAATATAGTTTGATACCTGGGAGTTGAGGATCTTCTGAAAGGAGGTGCTCTTGTGAATCCTTCTTCTTCTTAAGGGCTTATCTGCCGGTTGTTGATTCTGAAATCTGAATCTTCTCACTGGAGGAGTGTCCCTATAATATTCCTTGTATATCTTCCTATCCCCTTTGATTGTTTCTTCATATGTTTTTTTTTTTTTTTTTTTTTTGGAGCTTGATCCCTTTTCTGTCTGATTGTATCCAAGTCCAGTCTTGTCAAAATGAGATTTTTGACTGCTGATAATGTCATCCAAAACTTTTGAGCTGTTCTGCATATTTTTCTTTTGAATATCTTTTCTTAATGTGACAATCTCTGCTTCCAAGTTTCCAATGATCCTGTCATTTTCTTCTAGCTGTTATTTGAGTGCTTCTTCAATTATTTTATCTTCTTCTATTTGAACCTTCAATTTTGTGAATATTTGTTCTAGTTCTTGAGTGTATTCTTTCTTGTCTAGTTCTGCTTGTAGTTTCTTGTTTTTCTTGTTTTCTCTTTTGATAACTTCTATGACACACATTAATTCTTCTCGAAAGTCAATTTCTGCCTCTTCAATTTCTTCATATTTTTTTTTGGCTTCTTCATATTCTTCTTTGGAGTCTTGTTTATCAGAGTCTTCTACTGCCATAAATAGAAATTTTCCTATCTCACTGTCACTGATTTCATCTTCATCTGATGATGAGGTGTCTTCTTTGGTGCATAATCTTTTCTTGAAAACTTTCTTTGTAGTTCTTTTGCTTTTATATGTTTGTTTTCCTTTTGAGTAACCTTCACCATTTCTCTTTTTCTTATGAGGAAATTTGTTAGCAAAATGACCAATACCATCAAAATTATAAAACAAATTAAATGAATCTTACCTCTATACCTACTATCGGTTCCCTTGTTCAATCTTTTGATGAAGTTGGCCATTTCTTCATCATCTTCCGAGACGTCACTGTTGCTTCTATATTCTTCTTGTTGCTTTTGCTTTGATTTTTTGGATGCTTTGAAGGATGCTTATTTTACATCTGGATTTTCCAGTTCAGTTCTCATTTCATATGCTGTGAAGATTCCATGCAGTTCATCCATGCTTATTGAGATTAGATCCAATATTTATTCTAGTGCTTATATCTTGGGGTTAAATCTCATAGGAAGAGATCTTAGTACCTTTTGAACAATTACAAATTCTTCGATTTCTTCTCCCAATCTTATGATTGAATTCACTGTTTCATCGACTCGTAAAAAGTAGGCTGCAATATTCTCATCTTCATTTTTAGTTGTTCAAACTGACCCATGTATGTTTGAAGCTTTGCTACTTTGACTTTTGTATCTCCTTCATAAATATTTCGAAGCTTGTCCCAAATCTCTTTAGTGGATTTAAAATGTGCAACTTTGGTGAATATTGTATCACTGAGACCATTCAAAAGTGCATTTGTGGCTTTGGAATTATTCTCACCGAGTTTCACTGCTTTGTCATTTGTTGGTGGAACTGCTGGTGTTGTGTATCCATCTACAATTGATTGCAAAACTTGAAATCCCTGTGCATGTATATATGTCTTCATCCTTATGCTCCAAAAAACATACTTATGTCCATCAAACTGTGGTATTCAATTTTTATACAAGTTGGTACTCTCCATGATCTACCTTTCAATGGTTAAACTGATTTCTAAAGGAACCTGCTTTGGTACCAATTGTTGGATTACTAAGAGGGGGGTGAATCAGTAATAACACAATTATAATCTCTTTTAACCAAATAATCCAAGTGTTATATCCATGTAGAATTATTATCCAATAATGAGAAATAAGAAATGAACAATCACAGACATACACAATACATCAATGTTTTACGTGGAAACCCAAAGCGGGAGAAAACCACAAAATGATTTTTCTTATATGTCTTGAAGAATTACATTCATTGGAAGCACCAAATTCCTTTGTTTTCCAGCTGCAACTGGAAGGAGGCTCCAACCCCCTAGTTTCTCAGGATATAACCTGAGAGAAGCTCCAAATCCTCAATTCTCTTGCTACAACCAGAAGGAGGATACAACCCCCTATGTTCTCTGGCTACAACCGGAAGGTGGTTACAACCACCTGTCCTTGCCCCGTCCAACTATCCTAAAGTAGAAGTAGAATGATGGAACCACTGTCAACCTGTCACTGTGAGATATACTACTGTACAACTCTATCAACCTGTACCACTAACCTGTATCCAATCTGTACAATTTCCCTGTAATCAATCTGTACCTGAACTGAACATGTATTTACAAAAATACAATAGGTATGCAACCTGTAGCGCTGCAACCCACATATGTACGCACCCTATCTATTATGAAACCCACGCATGTATGCACCCTAATTGTTATGCATCGCGCATATGCCTTCTAGAACCAGAGTTTCCTTTCACTTGAAAACTTTTGACCCTATGTAACTTCTTTCACATAGATCTGTAACCTGTCACTGTATCCAAACTATAACTATACCCTGCGCATGCATTCTCATACATAACATTCACTCAAGACGAATATGTCTCTCTCTAGTCATGTGGCATATATGTGTGTGAAATCATGAACAAGTATACTTTCCCTCACATGATCTTAGTCATCAAACCCTTTCTGATATTCAACCTCTCAATACATAAAAAAATACAAGATCTCAACCATGTACCATAAAAACCCTTAGCCATATGCCAAGAAATAAAAGATGTGACTCAACAAGAAGTATCAATGATAAATATACCAACACTGTATTTCTGTAGATCTGACTTATGCAGAAGATCCCATGTAGCCACTAGTCTCTCTAGGGATAATCCTCAAATCTCCATTTCCATTCCTCATGCATACATCAAAATCCAACTATTCATAGAAATAAGACATACCTTTTGAGACAATGGATGGATTTGATGTATTTGAGTACTTTAGACCTTCCTGGGAGCTTGATCTCAGAATCTAGAGCCTCTGCATCTTCATATTCTCAAGTTTCCATGGATTTACCAACATGTACTCACCTTGTACACAATCAACCCACGTACATACACTCCCTATACACAGACAACCCGTGTATTGTACGCACCCTATACATAGAAAGCCTGCGTATGCCTCAGAAAATAGGGTTTTCTGTAAATCCAAGAATTTCACCATCAACCTTTCGTGCCACCTCAGACGTTCACCACTTCAAATGTATCCACAAGAATTTACAAGAAGATTTACACAAGAAAATAGATATGCAATATGTACAAGTGTGTCCTTAATGAATGAGCTTTGCCTCTTATTTATATCTTCATGTAGCCTTACACTTTCCTTATTTTAGGGCTTCTCCATTTAAAATAATTTCTTTTGCAAGACACTTTGACTCTTGGGGGCTTCTATAAGACTCATGAGGGTTCTCCAACTTCATATGGTCATAAATCTCTAACTGTGAGGAGTTATGTGACGTTCCACATACCACCGAAAATGGCATGACAAACACTATGCATATAGGATAGTTTCACTGATAAATTCACTATCCTTAATCTCATTATTCCACAATTAAGCATGGGTTATCTAACCATACTTCTAGGATAACTCAATCCATAAAGCATCTTCCTTTGAGAGATTTCACCATAAGGGGACCACTTTGGAGTTCATCCATCTGTACTTCTTATCAACCATGACAAGACAATAATGAGTCATCTTTACATCAAACAAATTTGGGTCCATTACCCAAACCTTTGTGCCACCGGGCTTGACATCAATGACAACCAACCTTAATCAACCTTCCTCAGGTGTGCTAAAACTTTATATCCAAATTTGAAATGAACCTCTCTCCTTTTTTGATCAACTTGGATTTTGTATTTTTGACTGCTATCCTACATCTGTCTCTTTATCTGTTCATGGAGCTTCTACATCTCTACAACAAAGTCTTCTACTCTTTCACTTTAGAACTCATTATGTTTCAAATCCCTCAACTCTAAAATTCCTCTCGGATGCATTCCATACACTATTTGAAATGGAAATTTTCTAGTGATTCTGTTCGGAGAGTCATTATAAGAAAACTCTTCCCGAGGAAGAATCTGATACCACTGGCTGTGATGTTCAGTGACCAAAATCCTCAAAATTTTTCCTAAACTCTGATTTACTACCTCAGTCTGTCTAATGGTGATATGCTGAACTGAAGGATAAATTTGTCCCCAACTTTTTCCACAGAGTTGTCCAAAAGTGTCCCACGAACTTGGTATCTTTGTATGAGACTATAGTTCTGGGAAAGCCATGCAATCTCACAACCTCCTTGAAAAATAAATTTTCTATGTGAGTAGCATCACTGGTTTTCTGGCATGGTATGAAATATTTCATCTTTGAAAATCTGTCAACCACAAAAAATATGGAATCACTCTCCCTCTGGGTTCTTGGAAATCCCAACACAAAACCCATGCTTATGGAATCCCATGGTCTATCTGGAATAGGAAATGGCTAATACAGACCAATGTTCTGATGTTTTCCTTTTGCATACTGGAATAATCTAAATCTATTCACAAATTTCTTCACATTGGATCTCATGCCTAGAAAATGGTATGAAAAAATCAGTTGTGCACAAGTCTTGTCATGGCCGAAATGTCCAACCAATCCTCCATTGTGTTTTTCTTTCAATAGGTTGTTTCTCATTGAGCATTTTGGGATACAGAGTTGGATTCCTTTGAAAAAAAGTCCATCTTGAATTAGATTTTCTATACACTGAC
The DNA here is from genome assembly GCA_009831015.1 of Picea engelmannii. Classification (NCBI taxonomy): domain Eukaryota; kingdom Viridiplantae; phylum Streptophyta; class Pinopsida; order Pinales; family Pinaceae; genus Picea; species Picea engelmannii. The sequence continues at coordinate 21,409 of ML836806.1, read as the reverse complement.
TTCTTTCCCTTAGCAAAGGGTTCTCACATGCTTCATAAGCCTCCTTAAAATCTGGATTTTCACGATACATTTCCTTAAGGTGTTCAAACCCTAAGTTCTCCACTTGAAATTCTTGCATAATAAGACATCTCCTGCTCAAAGCATCAACAACTTCGTTAGCGTTACCACTAATGTGATTAGTAACAAAGGTAAAATTATGCATGAATTCTACCTATTTAGCATGTCTTTGGTTCAACTTCTTCTGTCTGGTTATGAATTGTAAATCCTGATTGTCACTGTACAAGACAAACTCCTTTGGAATAATATAGTGCCTCCATTTTTTCATAGCTTGTATTACAACATAAAACTTCTTATCATATGTAGAATATTTTCTCTTAGTGTCATTCATCTTCTCACTGAAATAAGCAACATGCTTATTGTCTTGGCTCAAGACTGCACCAATAGATACTCCACTGGAATCACATCTTACTTGAAATATGGCAGAACTAGAATCGATAGTTCTGTTATCTTCTCCTTTAATACTCTGAAGTTTTTTTCATCTTCCTCTATCCAATTAAAATACTTGTGCCTTTTATTTATGGTGTCCAATATGGGTGCACAAATTCCGCTGAAATTCCTGATGAATTTTCTATAAAAACTCGCTAATCCATGGAATCTTCTCACCTAAAATATGCTTCTTGGAGAAGGCCATTCCTTGATTACCCTCACCTTCTCTGGATCAATTTTCAATTCATTTGAAGAGACCACAAAACCCAAGCATATGAGTTCTGTCTTTATGAAAGAATATTTATTTAGATTTATCAACAACTTTTGCTGCAACCTCCTCATCACTAATGTCAAGTGCCTTAATTGATCTTCTTCAATTTTACTGAAGACTAGGATATCATCCAAATACACAATTACAAACTTACCTATGAAGTATTTGAGTACTTCAATCATTAGACTCATGAATGTGCTTGGGGAATTTGTTAAGACAAATGGCATAACAAGACACTCATACAATCCTTCATTCATCTTGAATGTTGTCTTCCATTCATCTACCTCTCTCATCCTTATCTGATGATAGCCAGGCTTCAAGTCTATCTTGGAAAAATAATTTTCTCCATTCAAGAAATCCATCAAATCATCCATTCCGGGTAAAGGGAATCTATACCTGATGGTAATGTTATTGATGGATCTATAATTTTTGCACATTATCCAACCTCCATCCTTCTTTGGACTCAACAAAGTTCGCACTGTGCATGGACTCAAACTTTCTCTGAGAAAACCCTTATCCAACAGCTCTCGGACTTGATTCTTAACCTCTTTATTTTCTTGAGGTGTCAACCTATATGCTACTTTGTTTGGAAAACTTGCTCCTGGAATAAGGTCAATGTGATGATTGATACTCCTAAAGGGTGGTAAAGAACGAGGTAACTCATCCACCACAACATCAACAAAATTATCCAACAGTTCCTGAATCTCTACAAGCATATCATGCACATAAGTACTTGTAAGGATGACTTTGGGCTTTCTCACCATAAAAAACTGTATCTCTTGTTCCTTCTTGACTTCATTCAAGAGTTCCTTCCCACACATGAGAAGTATGATTGGGATAGCTTCTTCCTTCACTTTCTTATCCTCCATTGGAAACAACATATGTGTACGACCATTCTTCTCAAGGGTGTATGTATTTTTTCTCCCATCATGTATGGCATTTCTGTCAAATTGCCATGGTATTCCCAACATAACATGACAAACTTCCATGGGTATTACATCACACATACTTTCCTCTCTATAACCTCCTATCTTAAATTCAACATCGCACTGTTGACTTACCGTGACTTGGTTTCCCTTCTGCAGCCACGACACCTTGTACGGGTTTGGATGTGCAGTTGTTTCCAACTCCAACTTTTCCACCATTTCTATGGATTCCAAATTATTAGTGCTCTCACTTTCTATGATTACTTTGCATACCCTATCCTTGGTCTTGCAAGCAGTTATGAACAAACTGTTTCTTTGAACTGGCTCTTTTGCTTCCTTCTTTGGTTTTAAGAGAAATTTCCTCATCATGAGGGATTTCCCATCTTCCCCTGCTTCTACCTCAACATTTCTTCTTTGAGCTTCGGAAATGTGAGCTTCTCCATCTCCTTCTTTCTTCTTCCTCTCAGGACATTCCCAAGACATATTCCCTGTCTTTCCACATGCATAACATTTCACTTCTCCTCCTCTTCCTCTTCCTCTTCCTTGAGAAAAAGAGTTTCTACCAACATATTGTCCCCCTCGAGAACTTCCTCCTCTTTCTGTATGACTGTGATACTTTCCAGCTTCAGGTTTTGGTTTCTGGAACTTCTCTTAGACAATTCCTTTTCCTATGTTTGGACTCTTTCCTCTATTTCGCTGGCTTTGTTTCCTGGCCAACTTCTCCTATGCTTTTAGTGCTGCCTGATAAGCATCTTCCACCATTCTCATTGTCATCATACTGATTTCGTCTTGGATTTCATACCTCAGGCCATTAATATGCCTGGCAACCTTTTCCTCATATCTCTCTTGATGTCCTACTATGATGTTCAATCTGTAAAACTCCTCAGTGTACTCCTTCACTGATAAGCCTTTCTGTCTCAAGTTCTACAACCTCTTGAATAGATTGATCTAATAGTATTTGTGTATGAACTTAGCTTTTAATTTAGCTACCATCCTATCCCAATTTTTTGTTTTTTGCTTACCTTTGTGTCTTCTGTTAGCTTGCAATTCATCCCACCATAGCACTGCATGTCCCTTCAGTCCGGTAAAAACATGCTTGAACTTCTTTTCATCCTTGATTTATTCATAATCAAAGTACTTGTCTAAGGCCCTTATCCAATTCAACATCTCCTCAACATCCAAGTTGCCTTCATACATTGGGTCTTTCATTTTTGCTCCGGCTCCCATTTTTACAACCGCTTTCAACAAGCGTTCCTATGCAACGTCTTCTCCTACAACTCCTTCAAGTTCCATTTCTACACTCTCAGATTTATTGATGTCACCAACATCAGGTTCTCTTGTTTGCGCTGTCTCCATGGCATCCAATCTCACACAGAGTTTCCTCATTTCCTGTTCCATAGTTGGATTTTCTATAGGTCTCTCTGTGTGTCTTCTGGGTGGTATGATTCTGAATTTTCTTCACACAGATCTTAAATCGGGCTCTGATATCACTTGATGTAGACCCCACCCTCTCCCAGGGTTTGTGCGACCTCTCAATCTAGGATAGTTCTAGTCAGGAGCTGAAATTAGCTCACGAGCTCCCTCCGAGACCAAAATTTTAATACACAAGTCCTTAACCCACTTCCCGAATGCAATTTCACTTTTTCGGGAGTCCCTGAGCACTGACAGAGCCTTATCGGAGACCGAGGGCCAAAATTTCAATCCTTGAAATTTTCAGGACTTTGGGACTTTCTACCCTTCTTATCTCCGAATGCACAACCCGCGAACTGTCGAACAATAACCAAAAATATCAATGACTCTCAACAAATATCGAGATTGACAGCTCAAAATCTGCTATTTCAGGCTTCAACGGTTTTTGACCGCATCCAACACACACAACACTCACAAAAGTGCCAATCGTCGAAAAGGGGAAAATCCGACAGCTCCTATTCCACCACCATATCAATGATTCTATGCATTTTTTTCACTTCGAGCTTCGACGATTTCTCCACAACGCTTTTTCACAAATCTCCCAGATCACCGAATCAGTGAATATGCCCAAGTATTAAATCGATGATCCTCAATCTCCGACATATGGACGATTCAAATCTCTTCTCTTCAGGCTTCAATGATTTCTTTTGGTTGTGCACACGACACAACCTTTTGTATCTCATGACGCTGAAACACTGAAAGGTATCTTCTTCCTCCACGTGTCCCCTTCCTGATAGATGACTAGTATGCTTTTGGGACTTCACGAGTTTTCTTCCTGTTTTCACGATGACGAAAATTCGCCGAAGTGTTGCATCCCTACATTATGAGATATGTCACCACGTGTCCTCCTCCAACGAATGGTAGGGATTGACTCCATCCTTCGGGCCTTCACGAGTCCTCACAATGATGCACTCTGTTTCCTCTGGAGTGATAGACCTTCAGAATTCCAGATCTGCTGCCGCGTGTCCTTCCTCTAATCAACGGTCCAGATCAACTCTGGAATTCGAGACTCTAGAGAGATCGAACTGCTCTTCCCTCTATTCTCCTAGAGTTTCTATCCGCTAGATATACTGATATGATGATGCATTCTTCGACGATGGACGACCCTGATGAACTCCGGGGCTTCAGGACTTCAGGGGTCCTCCACTTTGGAATCACCACTTCTAACTTCCTCCGGAGTGCTAGTCCACTAGAGTATACAATCTGCTGACACGTTTCCTCAAGTATTGGACGACCACGATTAGCTCCGGGCTTCGAGACTTCAGGGGTCCCGACTTCTCCACACTCAAAAACTCCCGAATGCGCAAAGTCTGAAGGACCCCACCGATTAAATGTCACACAACTCCTCTGGATCCAACGACTGTCATATCTCTTGCAAAATCCTGAATGGATCTCAACCATTGATTTACACTCTTCGATAACTCCTCTGCAATCCACACACAACTTCTGCCAAGCACGTGAATTCTTAACAACTTACAGGGTTAAACCCTGCACTGCTTCTCCAGATCTAAGGGTGATGAAAGATCCTGGATTCTCCTGAACATATCTCAACCATTTGATCCTTGAAACTAACAGATATTCTCCTCCTTAAGGATTCTGATTGCTATCCTTCCTGAGATTTGTTCCTTGAGGTATTTCAAACCTCTGGTGCACTCCTTGCAACCTTTGACTTCTAAGAAGTTTTTGGACTTAGATATTTTTCTGAAAAACCTCCCTTACGCACTCCTTCCGCTCATCTCCTCTAAGAATTCTTCAACACTTAAACAAAGTGTTTCCCCGACGCACTCTTGCATGCTTATCCTATGAAATCTACTCTCCATTGATCAACTATGCACTCCTTTCACTTCAAATGTAAATTCACATTATCTCTTTTGAGCTTCTGAGTCTATCTCGAATCGACGTACACACTCCTTGCACCAAGAATCTTATAAGAGAACCGTTTGAAACTTATAGAAACATCAAAGGATTCCACACTTAACCATGAAAAGAATACTCATGCATATAAGACACATAAACAAATAAAACACAAGAAGAAATATCACATACATTCAATGGATTCAATAATAGAGAACACCATACATTTGGAATCAAATCTCTCTATTTGTATTCCTTCAATTAAGTATGTACATGAGTTCATACAACTCTCTGCAATTCACCATAAGCTTCAACAACTCTCTCAACAACAACAACAATAACATTCAACAGCCTCATTTGGGAATATAAAACATATATTTATACATGGAGAGGCTTCTCAAGCCTTCCCTCCAGACTACCTTAGTGCTATCCTATCACAGTTAATACATTCATCTACTAAGGACTATTTCATTGAATGGAAATTGCACTAAAATATGAGTCGATACTCAATATCTATACAAACTTATTTGATAATTGAGGTGATTACAACTTCGACGGCCTTAAGTGATGGCTGAAGCCATAAAACATTTAAAAGATTTAAATTTCAATCATTTCAAAACAGAATGACGTGCCCTCCTTGGAATTCAAAAACAATTTAAAATATGCGCGCTGGGTGCTGAGTTGTCGTCCACTTGGACTCTTTAACTACTGATGGCGATGCTCCTGCATCAAAAGTAATTTGTAATGTTTTGACTGAATATGGAAATTGGTATTAAACATGAATTAATACATGGATTTTGATCATTAAAAAAAAGGAAATAACGCTTGGAGTGTGACAGGAAAATATTTTGAGATGAATTCGAATGAGGACATAACTGTTGTGTGACATTTCACAACTATGTTTTCGAAATGGATACTTTATGGAATGAGATATAGACCGATTTTATTGAAAACTATGGTTGTGTGGTGACTATAATCCTATTGGTTGGAATTGTAAGGATTTAATGATAATGGAGATAATTGTAGTCTAAGCATGTCCATTGTGTTTTCCTCGTCATACTTAACATTTTCCATTCATTACAATCCCTTCCATCAACCAAAATACCTATTTCATCCCCATGCTTAGATTATAATTGAAAGAAATGTTTCATGGTAGAATTACATAAGTTGAAAATGAGTGTTTAGTTGGTTTGATCTCTGCTCCGTTTCATATTAAAAGACGCTGATGTGATGGAACTAGTCATGGTAAATGAACAATCCATATTGCACTTCCCGATCATACTTACCATTTTCCACTAATTACAAGCGTGATCATGAAATCCCAAGAGCCCTATAAATCCATGTTCTAAGTAATTACTAGTTCTAGAATGTGGAATGCATACTGATTTCTTGCACATGTATTGTTATGTATATAGAGTTAGGTATAAATTATTATTTTACAAAATTTTAGATGACTGATTAGTCGTGCTCTGGTTCTGATATTTGTGAATGTGTGTTAGAATGAGATTTTTTAGTAGGGGCAGTCATAGCAGGAGGAGTAATAACAAAGGCAGAGGATTGGGTCCTTGGAAAAGGGGAAACAAAAGATTAAGGTTCTCTATACATTTTGATGCAGATTCAGAAGAATTTAATCAATTGTTACAAACATGGTTCCTCAACTTGGCTGGCCAACAAGCTTACAAAGCCACACATATTCCTAAGAATCCATGCCCAAATATTGGTGTACCAGTTCCAAATAATAATTACAATCCTTTAGTTGTGCCAGAACGAGATGGTTGGTAATATAATTTTCATCCTCCTCCGATACACTCACAAGGATGGAAAAATATTGATAACCTATAACAACCTCCCTTTCATGCTTGGCCCATTGGTTCACTGTCACCACCTCCTCCTCCACATCGGAACTTGCAGCCTCAATCCCAAGCCTCGCATTCCCATCATAAGGAAAAAATCACTGACCTTGAAGAAAACCTCGAGGAAGAGAAAGTAGCAACAGCCAGGTCAAAATCATCACAAGAATCTTCCAATTCAATCACTTCCCATATGCAAGAGAATGATCAGAAATCTGCTAAGGAAGATTCATCAATTGGAAAAAATGGAAAGGCTGAGAGTAGTCATAGCAAGAGAGGGGCAACCTCTCACAGTAAATATGGTTTCTCATAATTTATTTGGCACCTATATATGGACTTTTTTGCACTTTTGTTTGGACAACATATCATTTTTGGACAACTCATGTTTATTTTGACAACTCATATTTGCTAGCACTGTTTTGAACAAACTTATATTTTACATGCTTCATGTTTGAATAAATTATGAAATAGATAAATTTTGGCAAATTGCATGATTGCCACATGGAGTGACAAGGGGATCTTATGATTATTTCATTTTGTATATAATAATGAAATGAATTGTATGACATGGTGAGATTGATATGTCATGTATTGAAGGTGGAAGATATGAGGATGGAATGGTTTATTTATTCATTAAAGAGAATTAGGGGGTACCCACTTATTAGCTTTATTAATACCCTTATCATATTATTATTATTATTATTTATTAACTTACTTAACAACTCTCCTATTAACTGACTAATTGTTAGTTAACAAATTAACTAGAAGTGGTTGAGTAATTCAACTACCTTGGAGATATTAAAAGGAGGTAAGCTGGACGAAGTGAAAAGGGGGGAACACATTTCTTTGATAAGGTCTGATGTTACTTCCAAGTGAGATTTCATTACTACTTCATTCATATTTGATTTCTAAGCTAAGATACTTCTTGTGATAGCAGGGTCTGTTGAAGGTGACAAAAATCTAGGACCAAGGATCATTGAATTTTGATATGCTTCTAGGTTGATTGTTTGTTTGATAGTTTTCATATTTCTTTTGTTTTCTGGATTAATTTGTCAGTGATAAATAGGATTCTTGTGCAGAGTCATAACATAGTGCAAGCTGTTGCTGTTGTCTTATCATTCTTTGTCTGATTTGAAGGCACCAATGGCCTATGTGTGTGCTACCTTAGGCTGCCAAACTTTCATCTGGTATATACTTTGAAAGTATCTGAAGTGTATCGGTTGTTACATAATGAATGAATAAAATCATTGATGGTTTTGCAACTTTATTGGTCTTTCTTATTTCTATTGGATTTTGTAATTTTGCTTCTTGTTTAAATTATTATCTAAAAAAAACAGACTTCTTTATTTTAGTTTGCATTTGATAAATTATAAAAAAACAATAGTTGGTCTTTAGTTAATAACTTGAAGGTTAATTGAAATTGCAATAAGGATATTAGCCAAACACGATTTGAAAAAATGTTGTGAGGAGGACTTCCATTTCTTTTACTCAACAATTTCTTTGGTGAGCATACTGGGGATGAAGGATTCCATTTTCATTTCACTGGTTTTTCTTTTTTGTACACTTGTAAATTTATTGTTTATATTTACTTCTTTAATTTCTATTTGTTGTATTTTTATAGCCTGTATACTTTTTTTTTCAGATTCTTCTCTTCACTCATGACTGTGCCTACTCAAAGACATCCCAACCTAGGTAACAATCTAGAGGATCAAACCAATATTACCCTTACCTTGTATAACCTCATTCTTGAGATTGCCAATAGTCAGGATGAACTGAATCATTCTTGGGAAGTTGTTTATGAAGAGGATCAAATTAGGAAACAATGGGATGCTCGTTAGAGGATGATTAGAAGCCATCCTTGTCATTAATTTCCTAACATGACCAACTAACACTGACTTTAGCACATCTTATGTCCTCTTCCTCCCGTATATCTTGATGAATACGAGGTCAATCACCTGAATTTACTTTGATTTCTGAAGTAGGAAGAAGAAAAGTTGTTCTCCAAGGACCACAACCTAAGATTCTTTGGTCTTTGTCTGATTCGTCTAGTTCCTCATCCTCTCTGCTTCCTTACGTCTTCAAAATGTTGGGCACTAGTAGTGGAGCATGAAGTAGTGGTTCTGGAGGTGGCACCAATAGTTCATCTTCCTCATAAAATTCTTCTTCGACTTCGATCAAGAGTATCTATAGCCATGTTGTTCCCCTTCAATCTCCACAAATCCGACCAAGGTCATTAGGAAATATGGATCATTTAAATTTGAGGAATATGCTACTACTACTCCGTGGCATGTTTCTTCTCCCTTGAATCTTACGCCCATATCCAATCCTTTGCCAAAGTTCAAAGATCATTTGCCTAAAATTTTGGGAAACAACACTATTTCCACATAAGAGCATTTGATTGCTTTTTCGAATTCCTATCATAATATCGATGCGAATGATAATGATACCTGTATGTGTTTATTTGTGAATTCTATAGGAGAAAAAAAAGCGTGTTGGTTTATTTTTCTCCTATATACTGTTTGAGTTTATTGACCTAGGGTTCATGTATGTTTGGGTTTCCAACAAAGCCTCTAAAACTATTGGCCCTCATTGTAAACCAGAAGGAAACACAACACACAGAATGCGTTGCACAGTCTCACCCGAGATAACTTTAACTGGTGGCTGTAAGAATCATGTGTTTACAACCTAGGATTGAGTGTGAGATATGAGGATTGTATATTGAACCATTATTATAACTTGTAAACGCAGTGTACTATCATTAATGAATAATAAAGAAATATAACAACTCATTCATTAAGCATAACAATAACCACTGAAGACAACAAAGATATGGATGCATTCATCACATAACAAAGATGTTACCGTGGTTCACCCCCTCCTGGGCTATATCCACAAAGATTTGGTTCTCATCTCTTTTATTATAGTATTTCTGCCTCTATAGCGCCACGTGCTTTACAATCCTTCATAGTTGGGTAAGATCTATATGAGGCAGACTAGATTGCACCAGGATCCTCAACCTACGATCTAACCCTCAAGATCTACCCTCCTTCATCTTCTATAGCTCAACATCTTACACAAAATAGATCATACAACAAAATATTACATATCGCATCAACTCATACATAACTCAAAAAACCAACAACCCTCTATGATACCTTGGTATCTATATTTATATGTTTCTATCTCTTTAGCCATTACAATACATTACCAAAACCCTAACCATACCATCGTTAGGTCTTCTTCTACATGCACACGTGCTATTCTTCCTTCCAGCCATCACTTTCCTTGTGCACGCTTTCTTTCCCAAAATCGCCTTGCTTTTCCACTTTGGCTTGCCTCCAAAAGGAACCTAACACTGACATGTGGCTCATCTCGAGACACCTAACACAATTCTTCAATCTCCTTGGTGATGACCTGAAACTTCTCTTTGAGCTCGACTGCCTGTGTTTGCGCCTGTGCAGTCTTCTCCTTGACTGTGTCCACTATATGGACTGCAATTTTGTCCCTAATCAGTTCTGCGCATTCTACCCAGGTCTGCGCTATCTGTGTCTTGGATTCCTCTACCTATGCCAGGACTTTTTCTACCTGCTCTTGGACTGGTTCCATTTGAGCCCGACACTCCTTCTTCGTTTTCTCATTGGTTAGTTCTTCCTACAGTTTCTTCATGTCCAATGCCCCTTTGACACGCTCCATGATTGACATTGTCTTTTGCCTCTGCTTGAGGTCCTGGATAGCTGTGATTATCATTTCTTCCTCCTTATACCACTTCTGAACTTTTCAATCATCCTCTAGCTTTTCCCACAGCTGCGCTACATTTTCGAGCAAGTCAACTGCTGTGCTAACCTGTCGCTCTACCTCTTGCAGATGTTCTACTGCTTCCTGCTTCCTTTCCTCCTTTACTGCTGGCGGAGTAGTGGGTGTGAGCTTCTCTCGGAGATTCTCGATCTCCATCTGGTATTGATCAATTTCCTGCGCAATCTGATCAATATTTTCTTCTGCTATGATTTCATCCACCTCCGCGGTCTTTGGAATCCTCTTGTATGTTCCTATGAATTTCTGCTCCGATCTATTCTTGTGCTCCCTTTCTTCTTGGGTCTCGAACTTAGCCTGCTCACATAATATTTCCAACATGTCCCGATTCTATGTTTCCTGCTACAACTCAGCTAAGTCTTTGTGCGCTTGAGACTATACCTCATGTTTTATGCTAACTTGAAACTTGTGTAGAGCCTTGGATGGCATTCGTGTGAACACTAGTTGGATTTGAATTAAGTATTTCAGGGGTGTCTGCCCCATGATCTGATCCATGTGAAACATATTGGGTGTGATGTGGAATGTTGTGTTCGACTGCAGTATTCTATGGACTGGATCTCGCTCTCCTTCTTCCAGTCTTTCCTTTGTCTGCGGTGCTAATGGCTCTGTTCCCCTGTTGTTACTTGTTGTCTGCACTTCCCCGATTTACTTGAGGAACTTCCGTATGTCTGCCAACTCCTCCTGAATCCTGTCCTTGTGACGTGCAACATTGTCAAAATATTCAGATAGACAATCCTGGACCATTCAGGCTATCATTTCTACATCATCATCTGTGATCATATATTCTGGTGGTGCTCTTTATGCCTTCGTTTTCTTGCGTGCGCCGCCTGTTTGCATGGTTTCCCTCTTGTTTCCACCTGGTTCCTATGAGTTGGGACTTGGTGCGGTCCCTTGCGTTGCCTCAGCCTGTTTCTACTGTTCCTTGGCCGACTACGTATTCTCCTTCTTCCCCTTCTGGGTCCCTGTCTTCACTGTGCCTTTGTTTGTCTGTGTTTTTTTTATCTGGCCCGTCCTTCATTTCTTGGGCACTTGGAATTCCTGAGGCTGCATTTCTCCTGGCCCTGAATCTTCTTCTGCTGTTCTTTCCGACAAGTCCTGGGTGAGGACTAGAATACTCCATTCATCTTCCCAGTATTTGATCACCATGTCGATGTCGCCCTCTGTGATATAGTAACACATCTGTAGCCACTGTTTATAGAGATCCTTCCATGCCTGTATCCACATTGTATGTCATGTGGCCTTGAAGTTGATGATGTCTCTATACCGCACGACAACCTGTGGTGTGATCCTCCACATGTTGGAGTGGATTCTTGTAGGTCACAGAGGTATCCTTCAAATATGGACCTGTTCATCCTTTTATGCCTAGCATCCGACATGGCTTTCAGTAGTAAGTATTTCACTCCCTGGTTTGTCTTGGGTATGGTACAAAAAGTTACATGCCTTGGCTCTCTCCATCCCATGAAGGCTATTAACATGATTAGCCATGAATAGTGAAACTCTGTTCTTAGATCCCGCACATCCTTGCAGTCATCCAAGAATAAGTTCAAGAGATACGGTGCCCAACTCACCATGGTGCCCTCGACACATTGAGTTGCAACTGTGACAAATCCAACGAGAACTTCCTCCCTGCAACATTTTCTCAGCAACTTACAGGTTAATATTTTTGCACCCATTTGTGTTGCGACATCGTTGATCCTTTTGATAATGATTCCTCTTGTCCCCCTGTCTGTGCAATACTTCTTCTTCATCTCTTCTTCTAGAGCCTTCTCCTTGACTTTGTCATTTAGAAACTATGCGGGATCCACACCCCGAGATGGCAATCCTGTTATGTTTACAATAATCTCTACGTCTATTGAGATGAGCTTATCTAACCGAATGTCTCCACCATGTGTGACTACTAACAACTGTTTGACACATGCCCCTATGTATTGACCTTGGCCAAAATGTGGTAGATCCAACAGGCCTAAGATTCTTGTCTTCTCTAACTCTGTTGCCCAACGAAGTGGATGATCAATTTGTTACCCAACTGAATTTGTGCCCACCGTCTCCATGTACACTCTCTTTGCAAATTCCAGAAACTTGGCTATGTCTGCTACATTGTGGTCTGAGTATTTTAGCTTGTCAATATGGCCCAACAAGTCTGATCCCACTAGTATCCCATCTAGTATATGTGATAGGACGATTGATGCGATTGGTTGCTTGCGAGGTGACCTAGGTACCTGCTTCTTGTCTTTCTTTGGTGGTGGTGGTGGCTAGCTCGAGGTTCCAGCAGCTTCTGGTTGTGTTTCAGAGTACCATTCTGGCCAACCTGTTACGCCCTCTACTGTTCCTTCTGGTGGGTGGTGTGATATGGTCGTTTGAGACTCGTCTGACAACATAACCATTTGTTGGTTTACTCTTCTCCTATATATTGTCTAAGTTTATTGACCCAAGGTTCATGTCTGTTCAGGTTTCCAACAAAGCCTTTAAAACTATCGGCCCTACTGGTAAACTAGAAGGCAACACAACACATAAAATGCGCTATGCAGTCTCACCCGAGATAGATTTAATGGGTGGATGTAAGACTAATGTGTTTACAACCTAGGATTGAGTGTGAGATATGAGGACTATATATTGAACCATTATTATAACTTGTAAATGCAATATACTGTCATTAACGAATAATCAGGAAATAAAACAACTCATTCATTAAGAATAAAAATAACTACTGAAGACAACAAAGATATGCGTGCATTCATCACATAACACAAATGTTACCATGGTTCACCCCCTCCCGGGCTACGTCCACAAATATTTGGCTCTTATCTCTTTTATTATAGTATTTCCGCCTCTACATCGCCACACGCTTTACAATCCTTCACAGTTGGGTAAGATCTATATGAGGCGGACTAGATCACACCAGGATCCTCAGCCTACGATATAACCCTCAAGATATACCCTCCTTCGTCTTCTCTAGCTCAACAAATTACACAAAATAGATCATACAACAAAATATTACATATCACATCAACTCATACATAACTAAAAAAACCAACAACCCTCTATGATACCTCAGTATCTATATTTATATGTTTCTGGATCTTTAGCCATTACAATACATTACCAAAACCCTAACCCTACCATTGTTAGGTATTCTTCCACATGCACACATGCTATTATTCCTTCTAGCTGTCGCTTTCCTCATGCACACTTTCTTTCCCAAAATTGCCTTGCTTTTTTGCTTTGGCCTGCCTCCAACAAAGCGACTGACTTCTTTTACTTTCCTCCAAAAATATTCTCCACCTAGGAGGATTTGGTATATTGGTTCAAGTCTACTTTTGGATAACCCAAGAGTCCAGTCGATCGGTTAAAGGAGTACAATAACATTACATATAAAAAATGTGAAACCATTAAGGATTTCAGTCTTCACTTCACTAAGTTATATAATCAAATCCCCAAACTGATTGGACCTCAAAATCAAGCCGCGTTCATGAATTAATACAATGATTTACCCTCTTCATATCATCAAAGATTGGAAGATAAAGCCATATATAATATCATATCTGCTCTTCATACTTGTTTGGAGTATGAAGAGAAGCTAGACAAATCTGGTCTTCCTAAGGAGGACTATGCCAAGCAAATTGATATGTCTATCATTTTGCAGCTTATGCAAGACATTAATAATCACATGATCTATTTTGAAAGGAAATGAATTGCTTCTACTTCTACCATTGAGGCCTCTACCCAGGTTGCTACTAAAAATTTCTTGAGCAATAATTTTCAACCCAAGGCCATATTTCCTAGAGCCTGGTGTAACTTTTGTGAAGAACATCATGAGGAAATCACTTGTGAAATCAAGAAAAATGTGAGGAATCAAATCTTTGGCAAGAAACTAGATACTACCATTGTTGTCTTATATTAGACCTTGCAGGATGATGTTACGATAGTTAATACTAGAAATAAATCATATGCCAATAAGGGCAAAGATGATTCTTCCAAGACTACTTTTTCCCCTAGCACATCCACTCAAAATACTGGCTAACAAGCTGCCCACCTTTCTAATGGTCATCAAGTCACTTTTCCTTCTTCAAAGTATAATATTTTAAATCAGTTGGCTAACATAAAATATGATGCTACTCTATTGGATATGGTAACTGTACTAGAACAACATCAACATATTAGATATTTCATGGAAGGTAAAACTTCCAACATAGCCAATCTCATGAAATATGACGATGGATAAGAGTCTCATGTAAATAGGATAGGTGTAAATAACTTTATGAGATCTGTAAATTACCCCCATTTCTATATTTCTGTAAATATTTTAGACAAAATAACCCATTGCTACCTCATTGACGGTGGCTCACACCCAAGTGTCATGTAAAAGATCATTATGGAAGAGTTGGGCCTCTCTTGTACAAATGAAAATGCAAGAATAATTCTCTCCTATAATAATCAACAATAATCCATGATTGGTGAGATCAATAATGTAACCTTAGTACTCTGTGCACATCCAAAAATATGCACTACCCTTAACATTCAAGTTATCGATAGGCTTGTCAGCAATTACTCAATTATTTTGGGAAGAGATTGGCAAGCCCTAATAGGTGGTTAATTTTCTCTATATGGGTCACATCTATCTATCCCTAAGGATGGAAAGAAAGTTATTGTTCTCAGAGAATATCACATCTCACCTTACATTGAGAAAGTTCCTCAGCTAAATGTCAATGATGTTGACGAAATCCTGGGTGTTTACTCTATTTTCGCAGAAGAAGATGACATACCACATGAACAAATTGACTACGATGACAGAATGTGGCATATGCAATGTTAGTCCTTAAATTTGTTAATGAATGTTAACCTACTCTTTTCCCTGCCATTCCCTTTCTTAGCATCATTTTAAACTCCAATTTTATTCTTCTATATTCTTTAAATGTGCTTGCATTATCCTTTCTGAACATTTTATGACATGTATTAGTGTGACAAAAGTTAGAATAAGACAATTATAATATTTTCCATTAAGATGCAAGGCTTGTTTCTTGTTTTCAATTTGAAAATATGAAAAAGGGAAAAAGGTGCTACAAGAATACCGTTATTCTTGTAGCACCAGAAGTAATCATTGATTCAAATGTGCCAAATCCCAAATATCGTTTCAGCAGTTGTCTGAGATCATTGCATAAAGATCCAATACCATTCATGATTATGATCGAGCCGTGTTTTCACTTTTGATACTCATTCAAAGGAATTGGGTTTGTACTCAATAAGTTCAACATCAAATCACAGGTTCCACGCCATGATTTATAATGACACATGATTCAATTCATTATATCTATGTATTAGATTAAACATGTTTTGCAGGAAATGAACTCTCCCACATCATTCATATTTCCAGAAGTCCCAAAATTACTACTGATCGAAACCCTAAGCACTCACAGATCTACATGAATTAAAACCAGATTTATGGCTCCTAAAAAAGGTGGACACATCACTTGTTTAGAACAAGAAGTTGTAGAATTGCTTGAGGCTTATCCTCAAATCTCGTAGAAGTTTAGAGATGCAGGGTGGTTTAATTTTTGTTCTACATTCCAAGGTTATCATGAACAAATATCCATGATTTTCGAGAAAACTTTTGATGGATTCGAGACAATGGTGGGAAAATTTCTGATACATGTGACAGAGCATTCGATTGGGACCGCATGCAGGTTATCAATATGTGGAGAAATATGGTGGAAGAAGGAGATGTTGCTTGTTGAAATAATCAATCATTTTTTACTTCCAGAACATCAAAGACCTAACTGGAGTTAGGTATTTCACATAATTGGTTGAAGAAATAATGGAAGAATGTTTAGATGATTTTTCGCAGGTACATTTCATGTGAAGGGAGGTTTTCCCTTGTTCACCTTTATCATATTAGGTTGCTGATGCATTTGAATGGTGATAGTCCTTTGTGTTTACCCTTATTTCTATTAAAAATCTTGTCAAATATGTCTAAAAGGTTACAAACCCATCCTGAAACCGTTGGTAAAATTTTGTTTCACCAAAGACTTATCAAGACCCTGGTTATGTATGCGTTGGGAGAAGTCCAACGTTCTTGGGATTTGTTGCTTGAATCACTCAATCTTGAAGAACACGAATCCAAGCATAAACCACTCTAGAACATAAATCCAAAAAATCAAAGAGGGTTCCTTAAACTTATGTTACAACAAAAGAAAGTTCCCCTGTATCTAGAATAACCAGATCCAACAAAAGGAATTTGTAGTCACAACAGGAGACTGAATATTTATAGAAAGATTCCCCTGTAGCCAGGATGACTAGAACGTAGAAGAAGAAGTTAAAAGCAGAGTCAGAGAGGGAAATTAAAACTCGGAATAAATCTCTTATTCCAAAAGAAAAACCTAAAGATTGCAAAGGAATCCATGTCAAAAGATCGACTAAGCAGAATATTGAACAATCCATACAAAAATAAGATGAACTTGTAGCAGAAGTTAAAGGTAAGAAATTGAAAAAGAAATGAAAGAGTAAACCAATATTGAATTATCCTAACAGACCTAAAACCATGGTAGATACTGTGGAAAATACAGAGGAAGAAAATGAATAGTCACCAATAATTTCTTCACACAAATTGGAAAAAATTAAATTGGAGCCCGAAGAAGAACATTATAATGAACCTGTGGAGAAACAACGAAATACTAAGAAGGGTAAAAAAATTGTAGAGCACCAAATGAGTCATGTAACTAAGGTAACCAAAAATCTATGTCTGAACTCTGAAGTTTATCCAAGTCCTCTTTGAAACAAGACTATTTGACTGTTCTTGAAGAAAATCTATAGAAAACTGAGATTAAGCAACAATTTTACTATATTCTAGAGACAAAAGAGCTACGGGATGTTTAGGAGATGCAAATATAAAAAAGTGTTGAAGTGAAAGAGATTGTTGGAGGATCATCTTCAAAGGTTCATAAGTATGATAAGTATGCTTTTAGAGTAAAAAATCCCAAATTTTCCATTGACCTAAATTGACCTGCTCCAGATGAGGATTATACTGATTTCATAATAGAAAAAAGGGATAAAAAAGACAGGGTCAAATAATTGCAAACCATGATTATGAAACTAAAGCAAGAAAAGTGGATGATAGAAAAGTGGTCTTCCAAGCAATAAGAAAAGTTACAGAAACTTAAGAAGAAGAACACAGATCAACAAATATTGCTCAAAGAGGTAAGAGAGACAAACATCAAATTTTATTGGCATAATGTGGTTTTGAAAACCAAGCTGAAACAAAGACAGACCAAAGGTTCTGCTTCTATTATACATTGGAGGTTTCAAAATTTGAGGCATCATACATTTTTGACTTTTTGCTAAATACACATAATACCTATGCTAAATATTTTGAAAGATGTTATCAAAAGATATAGAGAGGAAGAGTATTTTTGAAAATGGAAGGTAAATATAGGAGCAACCTTTACAATTAAGGAAGACCTTGTCAGTAGAATTGTTATATATTTATCTTCATCAGTTGCTGAAGTAATTCGAGTCAATCTAGAATTTGCTCATCACAACAGGGGTGTTCATTCTTCATGCCAATCTTGAAGGACCAACTTAGCATTAGTTTCACCCCTTATTTTGTGAGATCTAAATATATCATCAGATCATAACTAGTCAAAAATCAAGTTATTTATCTAAAGACCAGGTTGAAAAGATCCGAATTATATATATGAGAGGATATGTCTCCTAAGTTTTAGCTAGAAAATATGATCTTATCAAATCTGTATCTAGAAAGTAGGATCCTTAGAAACTAACTGTTGTGTATAAAAATGGAACTGATTGACAGAATCAGGGGTTGATTGGTTGGGAGCCATTGGCCATTTTTGAGAAAACTATGTTTCAAATTGTAAGACAAAGAGTTATTTCTTTCTCGTACTAAATGGAAAATGATATCTGATGATTAGATTTATATTCTTGTCTATATTTCTATCTTTTTCTTACTTGAATGCATGTTAATATTTTTCCAAGCATTTGATGTATCTTGTTTGTGAGTAATCCAGTGAAAACTTTACTATTTGCTTGTTCATATTCAAATTTGTATTTAGGTACATTTCTCTTGTTTCTTGAATGATATTTGGGATCAAGATTTTCATATGTGAGTGGACAAATTGAAAGATTACATATTTTATTTGTCTTTTGTATTACATCTGCGATCTAATTTATCAGATTTATTACCATTTACTAAGCCATTGAGATATAAATTTGTTCTTGGATGTTAGAGATTGATATTTTTATATTATCTTTAACCCAACCTTCAAACCATTTTCAAAACCCATACAAATATTTATCCATAAAACTATTGCAATAACTTGATGATGTCCTAGCTTGCCCTTTAGCAGTCAAGTGCAACTTTAGGAACTGCAACGTTATGGACTAACATCTTTTGGTGCCATTTCTGGGGATGGAGACACGAAGTATTTTTCCCTGGGAGAACGAAAAATATCAGATCTAAATCTTGATGGTGGACAAGAGTTTAGACATTCATGTGACTGTATATTATTCACTCAATGAATTCTCTGTAGTAGTTTTGGCTCCTAAAAGAGAAGGTAAAGGACTCAAACTTCCTCTAACCTTATCATCATCTACAAAGAAACATGTGACAAGAAGAAACCCATATCCAAATCCTATTCCAACAATATCTGATCCTAAAAAGTTATTAAGAAAATCTAAATATACTCAAGGACAATCCTCTTCTTCTAAAGGTAAGTCTTCAACTATAGAAGTTGTACCTAAAATTGAAACAAAACCTATTATTCAATCTTCAGAAGTATCTTTTTCTTCAACTATTTCTGAATTGAATTTATAACAATGGAAATTATTCTCTAAGCTTATCAAAGAAGAACAAACAAACACCTTATCTATAGCTGGAGCTTTAAGAAATTTTACCAGAGATACTAAAAGTGAGCTTGATCAACTTTTATCTTCATCCACACCTCAATCTAGTTCTTCTAAAGAAGCTAAACCACAATTTAGAACCTTTGATAATCCTTTATTTCTTGAACCTTATTATCATTTCAATTTAGAAAAGAAACCTTTGATCTCATCAGTTGAAAATCATAAACCTACAGTAGTTGTGAAAAATATGGCCGTAAACAGAGTGGATGCAATTGTTGCAGCGAGATATGTACCATTTATTCTACCATAAGTATTTTATGATTTTCCACCAAATGATTATATGAAGTATTTTCGAAGATTTAATGTAGAGGGAGAGGTCACTGTTGAAGAGCACTTGAGTTCTTTCTACAATTTTGCAGATAACTTTAATGTGGAGCATGCAAATGTTTGGATGAGACATTTTGTGTAGACTTTAGATGGATAAGAAAGGAAATGGTTCAAAAGTATCCCTCCTAATTCTATTTCTGATATTGATGCACTGGATTATACCTTTTTGAGACATTGGGGAGATAATAAGGATTATTTGTATTATATCACTGAATTTGGTGCTTTGAAAAGGAAACAAGGAGAATTTGTATCAGATTTCACTAAAAGATTCGATAAAATGTATAGTAAGATTCCAGAGGAAATTAAACCCACAGAAACATCTGTCAAAATTACTTTTGCCAATGATTTTGATTATGTGTTTTCTCTTTTGTTGAGAGAAAGAAGGTATGTCACTTTGAATTTAATGCAGAAAGAAACCATTGAAGTGGAACCCAATATATTGGAAGCAGAGAGGTTGAAATCAAAGAATGATAAAGACAAGAAAAAATAGAAAGAAGAACTTCCTTCTTCCTCTAATACAACATTAGATTCAAATATTGATGAAATGACCAAACTGCTGAAAGCTTTAACATTTGAGATGGCTATACTTAAGATGGAAACAAAGCAACCTAGAAGACCTACACACGAGGGTGGATAAAAAAATCCCAATCAGTTTAGAAAGCCTAATAATGTTCCTCAAATTATGCAAAGGGAAAGAAGAAATCAAGAGGATCAAAGAGTTTTTCCTCTTAAAAATAACACAGTGGAAGAAGTTGAAGAAATTGATGATACTGAGGAGGATTCAACAGTTCATTTACATGATACAAAATTACCTTCCACTCATGTGACACAACAAGAATATGAAGATTCCCTTATATTAAATTAGTTTGAGGAAGAAGATGTTGAAGAGATTTCTTAGAGTGAACCCAAAAGAAAAAAAGTATGATATTAGATCCAGAGCAAGTGGATCAAAGGTAGACACATATGTTCAAGCTAAAAAGAAAAATGCTCTAGTAAAGCCAGGATCCACTAAGGATACAGGGGCTAAAATTGATCAACAACAAAAACAACATGTCAAGGTTAGTACTACAGAGGTAAAGGAATCTGAGAAACATGTTCCTTCTTTTAGTTTGGAGAATGGAATCAATAAGATCAAAATACCTATACCTCTGGTAGAACTAATGAAAATAGATCCTTTTAGAAAATCAGTCCTGAAAGCCTTACAATTTTCGACTCATGTTACTTTTTCGGATACCATAAATATTTAAGATGAAAAACCTGCCATAACTATTGGTCCTCATATTGAAGATATATTTGATGCCTCTCCCCCTTTCTACATATCCGTGAATTTTCATCAAAAAATATTGCATAATTATCTTATGGAATCAGGAGCATCACACAATGTCATGCTAAAGGTAGTAATGGATGAGATGGGTTTGGATATCACTAAGACTTATTTATACTTGTATTATTTTGACTCAAGAAAGGTTAAATGTTTAGGAGTCATTAAAGACATTGTTGTC